>JAUCNQ010128667.1:0-10012 GCA_032352715.1 Bougainvillia muscus | reverse complement strand
ATGCTCGATTTTTTAGAGATTTGTTACATATTTACCGAACAGATATTTTGAAGAACACCTCTGGAGGGATGCTTTCGGCCTTTAAACTATTAAAAAAAAATTAGAATGTTTTATTGTCATCTTGGTACTGTGACTAGGTCTGAATTTGACACAGCAAGTTTCAATGATTAGCACATATCCTGAGTTAACGTCTAACTCTTAAATAATACTTAGATCATTAATTGATGTGTAATGTTGAAATCAGTGGAGGATTTAGAAAACGCTTTAACGAACGCAATGGTGATAAAAAAATCAAAACATTTGCCAGTAATGTTTCACATTTGCATTTTGCCATTGTAGTCAGAGTAATTTCATGAAAATCCATAAAACCCAAGAGTTCCAAATCATTTTTTTAACCACGAGTGTAGTTTAACCCTATTAGCCCTGGGCTTTTTAGGGCTCCTCATCCTTGGGGGGGGGGCGGATTCCGCCGCCCCCTGCATAACTTTTGAACAACACAAGGTATGACGATGAAACTTTGCACAATTAGCTAGTATCTATCACATTCTGAACAAAATGACGTCATTATATTTCCGATGACGTCATTACTTTTCTGATGACGCCAGCGTAAATTATTTCCGGGGTTAATTTTTGCGAAAATAGAATTTCCTTTTAACAGGTGGCAATGTTCCAATTATTTTAAAAATCATTATTATTTCCGTTATCAGCTTAAAATTTGTGAAAAAATGATATATAACAATACATATTTAAAAATAAATAAAAATTCGGTAATTTTTTCTTCTACCACCTGTTGACAATTAAGTCACTACTTCCGTTCCGGAAAAATTTGTCGAAATTTGTTTTTACCATATTCTTTCGTATAAATATTTTGGAAAAGTCACAAAATTTGAGGCTAAAATACCGAGCGCTTCAGAAGTTACGTATAAAAATGTGATAAGGGGGGGGGGGGGCGGAATCCCCCGGTGCTAATAGGGTTAAGCAATGGAATGGAGAACAAAAGTATTTACTTTTTAATAGTTTGACAAATGATCGTTAGCATTTTTAAAGGCTAACAACCACGTGATAACAATTAAAATGCAATTAATTTTAGTCTCCATCTTAGTAATCAATTTTGTAATCAATTTTGTTTGTTTCACATAAGATTCAATCCTAGATCAACTTAATGAAACTTGAATTTACTTTCAGTGTAATCCCATTCGATTGGGTTTTTAGCTATCCAATCCGTCGTCGACTGTGTACATACATGAAAAATGAGGTCATCAAAATAAGATTATTTGGCTTTTAATGTCAAATAATAATCATAGATACAGTTGAATTCCGATTAGTGGAACCCCGGATAAATGGAAGTTTCGCTAAGTGGAACCATTTTCGCCGGTCCTATCAGGGTTCCATTTATCGAGATTCAACTGTAATCTAAAATAGGATTATCCGAAATTTTATTCAGTATTATTAAGCACGAATGGAACACACACTTTCACTACAAGCGTTCGTAAAAGACGGGTTTACGTCATACTTAAAACAATGATCAGTGTAGAATATAGCCTAGATTATAGCGAGAGCATCACAATAATGGAAATAACGAGAAATTTTAATTCTTAACAGCTTTATATATGGGGATTGTCTTAATAGACCGATTACCATACATTAAGCAGTTATAAATGACTGACTTTCGGTCTCCATCTTACTGCTGTGCCTAAGTAAATTCACGTTCTGAATCCGCCACTGATGTCAAAGCAATAATGTAGACGTAAAGCATTTAATATATATTTGTGTTATTGAATGGCTGTATTATTACTGAAAACTCGTGCAAAGGCGGGTCCAGAAATCTCTTTCCCTTTAAAGCTTATATGCTAATTACCATTTGTTAACTATTACAAGTTAATTGTGTTTAGTCTCCAGCTTAATGATTTGGTCAATTCTGGTTGTCACTTTTTGATATTACGATAAGACCTTGACAGTCAAATAATCATCGGATGAGGGAGGTTACTATGTTTTTTTTATTTTTAAATTTTACGTATTAACATTTTCGAGTCTTGTGTCGTTGCTTGTTAATAGGGAGCTAACGCACAGTATAGTCTTACGACGGTAACACCGTATTTACACTGACAACTTTTCCGGTGTCAATATGACGCTGTAAACAGCTTCATTTTAGAGCGCCTATACCGATACTCCATCAGTGTCATTTAAAACACTGTTATAAGAGTCATTCAATAATTTACACTCTTACTAGAGTCTTTTTATAACAACAGATTTAGCCGTTTTGCAGTGTAATTTAAACACTGCGTAAAGGGTAATTTTCAAATGACACTGCATGCAGTATCGGTGTAGGCCCTGCTTAGATTTACCCTGTTACTAGTGTCATTTTAAATGACACTGTGTTCAGAATCGGTATAGGCACTGCTTAAATTTACCCTGCCCTTAGTGTCATTTTTTAATGACACTGTATTCAGTATCGGTATATGCACTGCTAAAATTTATCCTTTCTTTTAGTATCATTTTTTAAGAATTGCATCATTTGCATGCTTAAAAAAGGGATGATTAACTAACGGCTGCAAACAGAGGGAAACACGTCATTTACATTAAATATATGAAATATATATTCTAGAATATTACAAATTTGAATTACAAATAGTTTGTCTTTGCAAGGTGACTTTACAAGGTTGACGTTGCCAGGTATGTCAATTACGTTATCAACAACAATTTCAGTGCATCTTTCCAAACAGCGGAATATTTTCATCAATCAAGTTTGTCCTGTAAACATATAAGTAGAGTCTTCTAATGACAGTGATGGCAAATGGATTACAGGAACATCCCCCTCATTCCTAAATAAGAGGTAAAAATAGCAGAAAGAGAGATGGCAAACAAAATGCTGTAATAATAAAATGGTTTCAGCTATATGTCAACTTTACAAGCAGTCCAACAGAACCTATGGAATTCTACACCTCCTGCTGCATCTACTTTGGTACAAACGCGAAATACGAAAATGAAAAGAACGTTTACAGTTTCCTTTAACAGTTGGTAAATCTAAAATAAAGTTAAAAATGATAGTAACCAGTATAGTAAATAACTATGCAGCGGAATGTCCTGCGGTAAAAAAAATAAGGTTTTCGCTTTTTCGCTCGTATCATTACTTGTATCTTCGGTTGTCTCATCACTTGTATCATCTCGCATGTTTGTTTTTAAATGGATTTATCGGAAACTTCGTTCAAAAAATACGTTTTTAGGGTGTTTACATATGGTTTCAACATTGAGAAAGCATAAAAATGTGTGAGGGCGTTTGTAAACTTTTAAAGAATTTAATCATATTGAAATGTTTCATCGTCGAATAATGTAAAACTGTACCCGGTTTTTCACTTAAAAGTAAAAGAGTATTGAACTTTGAGTTTAACCCCCGGCAAAAAAGTCAGTTAATTCTGGAACTCATGCAACAAGCCATCCAATTTGCATCGCGTATGCTTCGAAATAATTCTGACCAAAGACACTACAAGCAGTGTCGTTTACTTTAGATTACAATAGGAGGGTCATTTAAGAAATAATCTAAAAGCAGAGTCATTTGTAAGTTAAAATGACACTGTTTAAAGAGTCATAATTATGACAGAGTAATTGTCGCAAAAATGACGCTAGTAAAAGAGTAAAAAATGACACCGCCATAAGGGTAATTGAATTCCAAGAAGAATCGCCGTTTAAAAAACGCTTCAGAGAGAATCTTTTTACACAGCGGGTGGGTAATTTGAAAAATACACTCGCATTGGATCAATTTGACACTTGAAATATTGTCAGTGTACCTTTGTGCATATAGGCTACTTGCGTTCCATCCTGCAGGATGGAACGCATGTAGCCTATATATACAAAGTTGAAATCTTTTTTGTCGTCGTAGATTAGACTGTGCGTAAGCTTTGTTAATATGTGGTGATGGATCTTTTAAGAACCATTAAAACATATAGTTCCACATCGTGACGTTCTGACCACGGTCGTACACGCATTAGCAAACCCATATCAATTGTTGCGGGTTTATTAAAGAGTTTGTGTGACCATTTTGGTACCACTAGGTTTAATTGCATAACTCATAACCAAACGTTTCTATATAAGCCCTAAAATTGTCACAGCATTAGGTCATATAATAACAATCTATATAGGAGATTTCCTTTAGGTATAAAATAATGGTATTTGGCAAGAATCTCGGTTGTTTTGCACAGTTGAAATGTGATGACTGACAATATAATTATTACATGAACAGATTAAAATGATCCAGTTGTACGCAAGTGGATTAAACTCTGATTAGCTTAATGCAGTATTAAATCTGAATTTAGCCAATCAGAATTGGTTTCTAATCAATTCTGATTGGTTAAAGCAAGATTTAATACCAGATTAAACTAATCCAAATTTAATCAATCCAGCTTTGAACAACCCTGGAGCGGATTTAGAACATGCTTTTACCAAGTCACATCAGTAAAATAGAGACTCAAAGTCATAAAATTTTAATTGTTTAATGTATGCATGTGTTACTACTCACAGAAGTTTGAATGGAATACACGACAGAGGCGGATTTAGAACATGCTTTTACTTAGTCCCAGCAGTAAGTGGAGTACTCAAAGTTATTAATTTTAATTATATTATGTATGTCGCTGGGTCTCTAAAGACCCAGCGCCATACATAATATAATTAAGAATTAACAGTAATTATACACCATCGCAATGCTCTGATTAGGGCTAGATCCGCCACTGCACGATGCTTGAAAATCAGAATAATAAGGTTTTCATTACGTATGATTATTTAAGATTAATGTCAAATTCTCTTAATGTCAAATGGGTAATCCAAACCTGATTATCAAACCTGATTATCCCGATTTTTGATGCAGTGACATACATTGACGTTAAATTTGTAGTATGTTTTGTGTTGTTGTATGCATTTTATCGACTACCTAATTACACGCAACTAACACGGTGCATTAACTAACACGAATTGAAAAAATTTCGTGTTAATTAAAACCACGTTAATGTGTGTTCCGCGTAAATTAACCACCTGTTATTTTGTTAAATATTTTGCGACTTTTTTAAATCTTTCAGGCAAAGAAAAGAACTGTAAAGAAAAACGATTTTACTTAATTTTGACTCCATTTTGGGGGTACAAAACTCCATTTTCGAACTGTAAAAATCGGCCAATCGGCTGAAAAATTGAAATTTAATATTGCCTACTGTAGTCTGAATTGGATAAGAAGAAATCTTCGTTAACTTAATAATACCATTGAAGTATTTGAAGGCTCTTGATTCGCGTAACTATAGAGTGGCCTTTAGAAATTCACTTCGTTATTTGCGATAATAATTAGTGATCGCGTAAATTTCCGCCTCGTTAAAATATTACCTACGTTAATTACGTGTAACAAGGTATAAATGACGTTAATGTGACCAGATGAAGTTCTCTCTTGCACGCTATCCAGTCCAGGATTGTTTTAAGTATGTTTGACCATTGTGTTAACTATAGATATCATAATTAACAACTTAAAAAATGACTTCTCTAAAGCAGTTGTACTCTTGGCCTCTTTTGACTCCTGAATCTCCTAAATTATTTCCCTCTGATACAACATCATTGTAAATGGATTGGAGACAATTTCAGGGGGTAGAATACTATTTATAATGACAGTTATAGATGATTTCATTTTAAGATCTTTCATAGAGGCAGACTCGATTCAGAACATGCTTTTACCTATTCACAGCAATGAAATGGAGATTCAAAGCATGCTCAAAGTCATTGATTCTAATAGCTTTCTGTATGATGATGGGACTCTTAAGACCATCATCATACAGAAAGCTATTAAGAATTATAACTTTTAGATCTTCCTCTGACTAGGGCTGGATCCGGGTAAGTGGACTCTATACTGTATATGTATGGGATCCACCACTGAATAGGTACAGCTTATACTGAAACAACTAAGGCGGATCTTGAGCATGCTTCAACTAGTCAAAATCAATGAAAATGGAGAACAAAAGTCATTCATTATTGGTAGTTTTAAGGCTAATAGCAACCTCGATCCAATAATGGCTATTTCTTATATATCGAATTTTGAGCCTCCATCCTGGTGCTCTGACTAGTTCTAAGTCCGCTAATGTCGGGTTTGCATGGATATTTCTACGATCTCACTGAAGGTGGGCTTATACTGAGGAAATGTGATGTTTCTTATGACCTGTCATACTCGTATTTAGAAACAAAACTTCTAGTTCTCGTTCATGATGCTAAAGCTGGATCCACCACTACTCCACCCCGACCAGAGGCGGACTCAGGACACGATTTTACCTTGTCACAACACTGAAATGGAGATTCAAAGCATGCTCAAAGTGATTAATTCTAATAGCTTTCTGTATGAAGATGGGTTTCTTAGACCCACCATTATGAAGATGGGTCTCTTAGACACATCATCATACAGAAGGCTATTAAGAATTAAAACATTTAGATTTTCCTCGTGTTGCTCTGACTAGGGCTGGATCCGCATCTGATGCTAAAGCTGGATCCACCACTACTCCACCCCGACTAATAGAATACGGAGACAATCAAGAGATATTTCTAGTTAAGCATTATTTCTCCTGTCATTAACAAGGTATAATTTCCTTCTTTCACAACTTTCTAACAACCCACTCTTAAATCAAGAAATATTCCTGACTTAACATTTTTTCGGGTGTCATAAACAAAGTATAATTTCCTTCTTTCACAGAATTCAACAACTATCCCACTCTTAAAACAAACAATATTCCTGATTTCACATTTTTCTGGTGTCATAAACATAGTATAATTTCCTTCTTTTACAAAGTTCGACAACCCACTCTTAAATGTTTCACATTGCAACCATTTCACTGCATAAAACTTGATGCTTTCCGTTATGGATTTTGTCATACCTGAAGAAATCGGGAGTAAAACTCCAGACTTCAGTAGGTTATTTGATATTGTTAGCATTATGTTTCATCGTACATCTATGGTTTCATGCAGTGTTTCTACGTATTTGCAAGGAAATTATTAAGAGGAACATCGCAAATATAGTGGGGGCTGTTCTGTGGCAAAGCGCAGTATTTGATCTCTTAAAATAGCAGATAGTGTTTAATGATAGATCAGGCACGGCGCCACCAACTGAAAAGTGGTGAGACTGAAAATTCAATAATAGTTAAAGTGGTGCTTATTAGAAAATTACTTTTTTGACAAATATTACATCATATTAAAAATAGGGAAAATTCTAAGGAGATGTGAATGTGGATGTGCATGAATAATTTTATTAGTTTTATGATTTAATCAATTCAATCTTTTCCAAAATTTCGAAATTTCACTTTGCCAAAAGAAAAAATATTTAATAAGCGTCTCTCTCTAATAAGTGCCTACCTCTAACAAGCACCCCCTCAAATAATAGAAAAATTTAATAAGCGGCCCAGGCGCTTTAGCATATCTATGATTAAAAGATATTTAAAGCAAAACATGCTCCTTATTGCATATTCTCCCAATATGTGTCTTTAAAGGCTTTAACCCTTTCGCGCATAGTGTTAGAAAATGGCCATACACGCTTCAGCAATCCTTCAGCATATGCTGCAGGATTGCTTAAGTAGGTGCACCCATTTTCTGCTATCATGCATGAAAGGGTTAATACGTATTTGTAAACTCTTTTTGTATATGAATCTTATGTATGGTAATATCTTCGGTAATTTTAGCCTCCCTCATTGTTACTGTCATTCTTATACTGTCTCAGAACATTTTAAGCCTATTTGTTCATAATTGAATTAAAAGAATCCCTCCCCACGTGGGGTTACTCAGGGGCATAGAAAATAATATAATAAAGGTATAAAATAATCTTGGTGCTCTGACTAGGTCTGAATCTGCCACTGTACACAATGGTTGGAAGAAATTAATCTGTATATCCATAAAAATATATCTATATCCGTCCATATTATGACAGAATTCAAACAAACAGGATTTGTTTAGAACCCTGGAAAACTGTTCTTTTAAAAAGGTTAGTTCCCTTACCTGGAAATAAAACCTATTTGTTAGAGAGATGTTTTCTAGTCTACGTACGGATAAGCAACGTCCTTGGGATAAATAAAGAACAAAAAATGGTAACCCATGAATACCCAATATTGGTCACATTATGTGACAAAAATGGTCACATTATGCTTTAACAATCCTGCAGTATATACTGCAGGATTGTTAAAGAATATTTGGCCATATGTTAGAGACGTTAAACATGGAATGAGTTAAAGCTAACCTAGTATACTAGCTCATTTTTTCCCTAATAGTAGGAGAAAGAAGAGAAGGGGAATGGAGGGGGGGGGTGAGAAAATGAGGAACAGGAAGGGAGAGAGAGAGAAATTTACTCAAATGTCAAACATCAAAATTTAAAAAAAAGGATAAGAAGCAGATTAACATTGGAAATCCTGACTAGGTAGCCATGAACAAGAAATAAAATGTGTTTATTATCTGCCTACAAATCAGTTGGCTACTACTTACGGAAGGATTAGTTCTACCAAAGCTGTAATCAATATCCGGATGACTAAATATAACATTCAGGAAGGATGTCATTTCAGATTAATTATTTTCTTTCACAAACAAACAACTTAATTAGAAAAAAATATAAAGTTTACCAAGCCAGCCACTTTGACTTTTGTGAGATTCCATCCAGGACCTAGCATGTATAGAACGTCATGTTAGGACGTCTGTGACTTTTCACAATATCTAAGGCAACGCTTTTTTTGCGATTTACATTTTCCTGGGATTTCTGCTTTTCTGAAATTCAGTTGAGGAACCCTTGTCTCAATCTGTGTGTAACAATACTTTATTACTTTTTCAAACCAGCACATAATGTCTATAATACGTCATTAGAAAATTAGACGTTATATTTTTTCCTGAGATTATTTAGGCAGTATTTACTATTTATTATCTTTTACAGACAATTAAAAATATGAGAGTCGTGAAACAAGCATAGGATTATTAGGCAATAAGTTGGAAAAAGTTAGGTTTTCTGCGAATCCAACCCTAATCAGAGTATCGTGATGAAGGACTGGATGTTTTAATTCTTAATAGCTTAATGTATAATCCCCATACATTAAACAACTAATAAAATAACTTTACTGCTTTGACACAACCTATTCCCGAGGCAATTTATCTCTTTTTGATTTGCGGGATCTTCCCGCAAATCAGAAGGATATAACTTGCCCTGGGAACGAGGTGTGGTTTAAATCCGCTTTTATGTTTGTTTAATGAATCACTAAGATTGACAGAGATTTTTTACAATCTTTTTTTATGCTGCCAATTTTTACCGCAGTTTTTAATTCATCTTTTTATCATGTCTGTCGGTAGACTTTCATTCCCTTCACAGACGGTTTCTGTTGAGAAACCTCTGGAAATGATGTACAAAAAAACAGCAAATATTCATTTGGCATCACAGTCACAATTTCGATGCGTTGTAGACTATAAGATAGCCTAGTCTGTCGGTTTGAAAAAAACAAGCTTGTTGATTGGTTTCCACATTGCTTTTGCGTGCAGTGAATGTCGCTAAGGGTTCAACTCAAACACTTTCAAACTCGTTCCCAGGACAATTTATCTCTTTTGAATTTACGTGACGGCGATTCTACATCCAATGCATCCTCGTTCAATTTCATCTCGTTGTCTTGCAAATCAAAACAAAAATTATTTCTCTGGAAACAAAGTTTCATCCAATGATAATGAACCTACGGTAGAAGATAATTACATAGAGATAGATGTTCGTGTGTAAAAAGAGAAGTAATGAAATGAAATTAATAAATGCTTGGAGGTAAAACTGCACGACATATTTTTACCTACTAATTGTAGGGGGGCAACACCAAATTTTGGGAAATTTACCCCCTCCCCTCCCTTATAACATATTTACTGAACATATCATGTGTGTGTAAATGGTCTAAATAGTTAACTTTATAGTTTGACTGTACCTACAACCCATTTCAAATAAAGAAATAAAGAAAGAAAAAAATATTTTTTTTTCTAATATCCACTTACCCCCAGTTAT
>JAUCNQ010128656.1:0-10013 GCA_032352715.1 Bougainvillia muscus | reverse complement strand
TCATACATAATATAATTAAGAATTAACAGTAATTATACACCATCGCAATGCTTTGACTAGGGCTAGATCCGCCACTGTATGGGTAGAAATGAATCTTATCTTAGATAAAAAAAAAACGTTTGTTATACATAAATTGGATTTACTGATATATTAAGTGACGTACACAATTCCTTTTTCGGAAATTTTGCGGGAAAATCTTGTGGGGAAATAATATTTACCTTATTTACCCACTATGTGAAAATAATGCTATCCAATACAACTTGAAGTTAATCTTCGGAAAAAGAAGATAACCTGAGGTTGTCTTATAATTTTCGATGGACACTGCAGGTTTTTCAGTTGGATAACATGATTTTTCGCGTAGTGTGCATAGCCTGAATTTGTAGAAAAAAAGTCAGATTTTGTTAGGGTTTTTTGTAAATTAAATACGACTTTTATTAAGTGGCACATCTAAAACCAGAAGCAGGAAGTAAAAGAGAAAGCAAATTGTAAAATGAAGAAATACATTGCTTCATTGCATTCTACGAAATCCTGACTTAAGTCTCAGACTCTAAGTAAAACCTTATGCAGAATTGAAGATCTTCCAAAATCGTAGCCTACCTAATAGACCGCTTCGCTGAAGCTCCGCCTGGTCTATCACCACTCTTCGACTTTTGCGTTCACGACTTAACAGCTTTGCTGTTAAGCTCGCACTTGCGCATTGGAAATAACTGCCGGGTATATCTGAAGCGGCGTAAACAAAAACGGCCATAAAACAAGGTGGTCCTAGTAATACCGTAACCGCATAAAGGATATCAGTGGTGGAAGACCAAGCAAAGTACAACGAAAGCGGTCCACCCAGGAAGGCTACCAAAATCGTAAATCTACACGTTTATTTTCGTATCAACAATAACAAAAACATTTATTCAGGTAAAGCATTGACTGTTACATAATGGCGTGTATTGCGGTTTCCGGTAAGAGTGGCACAGCACAAACTTTACGAACAGATATTGGTAGGATATAATATCACGACATTGTTTCAAAGCTAGAAAACAACTAAAAATAGTGCATAGTATTTTGCTTAACATTATCAGAAAAGAATAACGCTGAATAGGATACTAAATATAATATGAACTTAGCTAACCACACAGATACACGGCAGTGTAGTTATCAAAGTATAAGCTACATAAACAAATTTACTGTTTGTGTATATATGCCATTCCAACAGAGCATGCATTGCCATTAAGGATAAATAGAGGCGGATTTAGAATATAGTTTTACATAGTCCAGACTCAAGTTAATTTGTAATTCCTTGTGAGCCCTCACCATATATTAAGCTCATGATAATTAAAAGTCTTTAGAGACCATCACCATACATAAAGCAATTAAAACTAATGACTTTGAGTCTTCTTCATTTAACTGTTGAGGCTAAGTTAAAACATGTTCTGACTCTGTCTCAGAGTTTAGCAAACAACAATAAAGCCTTGTTTGCTAAGCTATTAATTTTCTAATTACTTTGGATATCTGTCTGACATCGTCAAAAACTCGATTTTCAGCTATTATTTTTGCTATTAGGCACCAAAACTGACTTATTAGGACGAACCCAGTGAACGTAATTTCAAAAATGACGCCCTCAAGACGCCCCCACGACGTCGCGACGTCTTTGGGACGTCTTTGGGACGTCATTTTGTCCATGTGTTAGCTGGGAATGAGTTTTAGTTCAGAATCAGAAGATAACTAGTCTATATATTGAACATGTTTCACAAAGTATGATCCTTGGGCCTAACACTTTTAGTTGGTACTGCGTCAAAAGAGTGGCAGCAATTCTATGAAAAACCAGTACAAAATTATTGTGTGAATAACATTTATCCATGATTGCCTGTAACTCTTAATAATATGGGTTTGCATTGATACGGATTTTGAAGTGAGGGAGCTTTAGCTATCCAATCAAATTGTTCAGACGGATTAACATGTTATTGCATATGTATTAAAGTAGGCCTACTGTTTTTTTTAAGATATAACAAAGGGTTCCCTTCCGTGTATCTATGAGATAAACGAATAGCAACAATTTCGAGTTGCATACAGCACGTTAGAAAAAAGCGAAATATTTGCTTTCTGAAACTGAAAATAATAGCCTTGTTGCCAGGATCCCTTATTTCATTTTTCAAAAAGGACAGTCGCTCTCCTTCTCACAAACTTAAAAAGAGACAAATGATCCTGGGAACGAGATTGCAAAAATATGAGTCAGAAATGTAATTTCTGTAAAGAAAGCTGTTTTAATTCCATGTGATTACTCTTATTATCTTTTGATAAAATGGTCAAGATATCTAGTTTTTTAAACGTCATATATGGTGCAATATGTCGTAATTTCAAAAAAGCTCTTAAGAAGTTAATTTGGGTACTATAACTTTGGTAATATTGGCTTACAGCCTAACTTTATCAGATCAATCGGGTTAGCTCTTTATTAGTCATAGAAGTGCATTCTAGCACTTTTGTATAAAATACACTTCCCATAAAATAACATTATAACTCTTTATGCACCGTGCCCAATTAAATCGATATACTGCATTTGTTGTAGGACACTAACACATCCAGTGTCGGAGATGAAAGTGATTACTAATCATTGTTTTATTTTTGCTACAGAAGAAATAGCAGAAATCGAACAACGATTGGTAATCACAGCGGCTTGCGGCACTAAATGACTTAAAGAAAGTGTGACCATGTCACGGATATTGTGTATTAAAGGATTTAAACTTTGAATGCCATAATTGTTAATCAAATAAACCAAATGAACAGTTACAAAAAGATCTAAGCACTAGCCTTGAATGATGTCATTGTCATCGAATCAGATATATTTGTTCTATTTCTACACTTGGAGATGTAAACCATATGACTCGTGGTATGAAGTTTGTAGACAGTCTCTAATCCACCTCTTGAGCAGTCTGCTTCCGTCTGATAAAGCCACCTCTTGAGCAGTCTGCTTCCGTCTGATAAAGCCACCTCTTGAGCAGTCTGCTTAGTCTGATAAAGCCACTGATTTTAAATCAATTGCAGGAACATATTTCCGAAAAGGTAATTTCCTTCAGATATCACTAGAACCAACAGACACGCAAGACAAAAGAATTACATTTATTCCGAATCATAATTACCGAATTTATATAGAGAGCCGCGGATCTAAAGCTTGAAAATAGTAGGCAAGTGCATGCGAAGGAGTGTAAAGCTATTAAAATTTAAAAGAAATTTTAATAGTTTTACACTTTTTCGCAGGTGTTTGCCTACTCTTGGATACGACCCTGTTAGTAAAACATGCAAACGGTTTAGGAATAGTTTCCGTGTCCGGAATTGGATAGGGACTTGTTTAGTATCGAGTAGTTTTATTTTTTATATTGTTTATTTTCCATGTATATTCCTCTGTAATAATTTAAATAAATGTCTATTGTACCAAGTATTATGTATAAACAAAGACATAAGCCCTTGGTATAAATGAAAATTCCTCAAAAATAAGCAGGCTCCAGTTGTTCAAAGACGAGCTTAAATTAGTATTAAATGTGACTTTAACCAATCAAAATTAATTTTAAATAAATTCTGATTGGTTAAAGCACAATTCGATACAAGATAACGCTAATCCAATCCGCTAGACTAGGAAGAGAAACTACTTAAATACAACCAGTAACAGTACTGCATGCAATCCCATACCCTTTTTATAAGACTGAAAATACAAACGGGCACTACGTACGAGGTTGTACAGCATCAAAAATGATGAAATAATTTTATTAATTAAAATCTTTTCAAACAACCTTGTAGAAATTGTTGTAACAATGTGATCGTGACAACCTCGTCCCCAGGACTTTCGATTCTTAAAAAAGCGAAAGGCGTTGTGCACCGGGTTTGTGTAGACAAAGGCAATTTATCAGCGGCATGTGCCAGGACTATACCGTCAGTCCTTAGCTCATTCTTAATCCAAGATGGACGCCAAGAACAATTAAACCTAATGACTAAAACTAGTACTGTATGAAATTGGGATGATCTGTTTCGGATTACATATGATAATTTGACATTTAGATCAAACCTGTCGAACAGATTTTCTCTAATTGTCAAATAATAACACAAAATCGGAAATCGTTTAACCCGATTTTCAAGCAGTGTTTGCAGCGATTCACCACATAACTCTTTTAAAGTCAATAAAGCGAATCTTCACATAGACTAAACAATCCACTTAAAACATATTAATTAAGAACCTGTCAAACATTTTAAAGTGTTCAATGCTTGCATATCAGATAACAAACTGACAATTCTCTGACGAAATTAACGTCACGTAATCCTCTTCCCAGTGGGCAAAATTTGTCAAAATGACGTCTAATAAACGTCTCCACGACGTCGCGAAGTCGTGAAGACGTCTATTAGACGTCAATTTTGGTCGGCAGGGCTATTGCATAGTTTTACCACGCATAAAATTATGTAAATTAAACAATTTTCACGTGTCTGTTGAAATAGACTGTACAACTTTCAATTTCTCATGGGCAAACAAAAACGGTGTAAATTTGAAAGTTGTCCGGTATAAGGTTTGAGAGGCGGACTCAGAACATGCTTTTACTTAATCAAGCAGTATAATGGAGACTTAAAGTCATTAATTTTTAATTGCTTTTGTATGATGGTGGGTCTCTAAGTGGGTCTCTAAAGACCCATCGTCGTATAGAAAAGCTATTAAGAATTAAAAAGTTATGGTTCTTCATAGTGTTGCCCTGACTAAGGTTGGATCAGCCACTGGGTTTAAGGTTGGCTTTAATAATCTGCCATTAACATTGTCACCCAAATATACATATCATCGCCTTCCAGTGCTACTGTTAAAAAATCGTCAGTATTTATATTTTTTTGACATTTTACCGATACATGTACTTGACTGCCGTTCAATTTTGATCCAATATAAGTCGTTGCTACAACTTTTTTTCTGTTTCTTGTTAAAATTTTCAACTCATCACGGACATCATTCGAGATTTCTTTACACCAAGTTGTTACTTTTTTAGAGTCAAACTTTTTCTCTCCTAATTTTATATGTATCACACTCTCTACTATTTTTTTAATGTCTTCCATACTGAAATGCAAGTTCTCTTTATCTTGTTGCGGTAGTCCATGGTTGTATTTTTTCGAATTTTTTCTAGGTGCTGTCAAGCTTCTTTGTAGATAATCGACGTGTTCTTGTAAATTTATGTCTATATCATCAAACGAAAACATATCACTTTTGGGTACGAGTAAGTTTTGTGGGCTTGCTGATTTCTTGTCATGTATTTTATTACTTGTATTGTACGTGTTTATCCCATTATAGGTGGGTTTGTTGTCATTGTAAGATGTATTCCGTTGTTGATTATAATTAGTAGGACTACTATTGTTGTTGTTATAATCTAATTTGTGATTTTCTATCACATATAGTTGAGCTCGTGGTGTAATGCTCGCTGTTGTCATTTTTTTTGTGTTTACTGTCGATTGCAATATGTCAGTTTCACTCTTGATATTGTTTGCTTTCTCTGCGCTCGTTTTTAAATAGTCTTTCCCGTGTGTGTTTTCAAATTTTTGTTTAATAAGTTCAACTACTTTCGTACTTGTATTTATAAAAAGCTTATCTGTGGTAGAATTAATTACTTTTTGATGAGTAGAGTTCGTAAGATTATTATCAGGTTTACAAGTAATTTGTTCAATGTTTTCAACTTTACCGCTATTCTGTAAACTACTACTTTCAGATTGCTCATCGACGATGTGTGAATCTACTCTTGCGTGTACATTATTTAATCGGGTATTAGAAAGGTTCTCAACCGTACCGTTCTTTTTAGTCACATCAAGCCATAACACTTCTTTTGAATGTTCAGTAAGGGGTGAAGTTGCTAATATATTTTCTTCACGTCGCCTTACAGTATAAGGTGACACGTTAGCACTATCTTCCAACCACGTATCAATTTTATTTGCCCATGATACTTTACGCTGTCGTATTTCTCTATTTGATTGTAAACCTGCCTCATCAAGAACGCCTTCACTTGTAGATGACAAATGCTTCTTCTTATGTTTACCAAAAGGTGTTGTTGGGATTTTGGCCATGTTTGGTGTAGAAGTTGCTTTATAAAGTCCTTGCTCAGCATGTAACCCGTGAAACATTTTCTTCACACCTTTAAAAGTTCGACGAAAGCTACTTTTTAAAGAATGTCTTTTGTTTTGATTGAGATCTCTACCTAACTCGTGAATACTATCAGCAGAGAATGTTGTTCTTCGATCTAACTCTCTGATGTCTATTTCTTCAAAATCACTAACACTACTGCTACGTTTCTGTGATAAAGAGTTTGTTCGCTTCCGTGCTTTCTGAAATAATTGTCCAGCAATTTCCGTTGGTAATCCGGCTTCCATTATTTTTGCTCTAATAACAATAAAAATAAAAATGATGTCAGTGCTGACAAATACTATCAAAGCATGCTGTATGAATTGTATGGGCAATTCGATGGTAATGACCTTATTAGGAAAAAATAGAATAATTATAGATTATATCACGATTTATTTCTTTGTATGAAAAAGAAACATTAAAATTCTTTACTTCCCCCAAGACCGTCACTGATTTTCAATTTAAAGTTAATTGTCTGACGTCACTCAAATAATTGAAACGCATAATTATAACGAGTTCACAATTTCGTAATGTTAAGCTTGTTTTCATGCAATTAATTGCTTTAAATGCTTTTAATTAGATAATAATAACGTACCACTTCCAGAAATGTATTTATCATCCCATCATATACCTGGATTGTGTATTTAAACATTATGGCAAGTTATAGAGTTGTGTTTTTATTTACTCCCACCTTACAGAAATTAATATGTATGTATAAGCCAATAGAGGTGTATTTCACAGTACACAAACCAATAGAGGTGTATTTCACAGTACACAAGTCAATAGAGGTGTATTTCACAGTACACAAGTCAATAGAGGTGTATTTCACAGTATACAAGTCAATAGAGGTGGTGTAGAGACTACATTTCGTTTAACGAAGCGTCTAGAAGACATAGGCAGATCGAGAACTTTACCTTAGCCAAAGCAATATAATGGAGTACAAGAATTATTAGTCAGAAGTTTAACAAAGGATCGTTCGCCATTTAAAGGCTATTAAATATAAGTAGTTTTTGTTTCCATCTTGGTGCACTGACTATATCTGAATTCGCCGCTTGAATAGATTCTTATACTTGTAACGCTTTTATCGTTTACTTAACCAGAATAATGTTTGGAATTTTTCGTAGTATTGTTACAAAGTAGTTTCATGCAATGGTGGAATGCAGAGCGCATTAGAAACTTTAGTAACAATATTAGTAATATATTTAAAATTTTCTTCTTTATATAGAAATACTAGTTATGCTGGATACCATAAATGACCGAGATATCCCCCACACATCGAACTACAATAAGTGACTACCATTAGATTGCGTCATGGCTTTTGGCCTGCCCCATATACGGTTTTGTTTTCTGATAGAACTACGTCTGGTTATTACTACTGATCAGGCTTAGCTCTATTAGATCGATAAAATTATTTTTTGTATTATGTGTAGTACGATTCAACTCAATTCAATTCATCCTCTATAAATAATCATAAATAATCACGGCCAAAATCTTTCTAGTAACTGTAAACTTTCAAGATAAACTTATTTTTTACGAAGAATTCAAATATATACATTTATACCTCATTTTTCCTGAAAATAAAAGCTTCAAATATCCATTATGGCAAACAAGAATGCTCAACGGGTGTATTGTCAACAAAATTTCTTATTGAAAATCAAGTGGTGATCACGCAATTTCCGCTACAAATTTTGGTCATCAAAACAATGATTTTAATTAAGAGTTTTAATTAAATGAATCGGCCAAATTTGCGGTAAAATAATTGTCGACATTAACATAAATATTTCCTTGCATGCAGTAATCGTCATTATAAGTCATTATAACATGCTCATCATTTTTTGTCAGTTTGTAGAAAACCTTTATAGAAATGACTTGGCTACGTATTTCAGTCGGGAAGGAATAAAATAAAGGCAATTTTGATTGAATAAATGGTGGTGAAATTTCATCCACATGCATCATGCGAATATCATATTTATCCAAGCATACATCGCAGTCAGTCAAGATTTCCATTTGACAAAAGTTTCTTGGAATATTTCTTGACCTCGATCTGCCGGAACTCGATAACAAGTAGAAACTGTTTACTTCTTTTATGGCGTAACTACGGGTTACTATTTTTACTTGACGTCATTATGACCTAATCATAAATGTTCGTATCAAATATTTAGCTAACCCATAACATGATTATAATGATGCTGTTACATAACGACAACACCATTTTTGTCATGCTTCTAACAAGATAATTTTGAGAAGGACGCCCTAAAACCACTGCATACAAAGTTATGTTATCATTTAAAGGGATTGCATGGCCAAAAACAAAACAAAAAGTTATGTTATCATTTAAAAGGATTGTATGCTCAAAAACAAAACAAAAAGATATTTGATGGGAATAATTTTTTGGGAATAATTTACTTGTAAAACAGAGGCTGATCAAGCCTTAGGACACGTTTACATGAAGACTTTCTATAGGCGAAATGAACTGTGATGGCTTCTGTGATTGGTTAAATTTTTCCGTCGGAAAAATAAAACCAATCACAGAAGCCATCACAGTTCATTTCGCCCGCAACGATTTTCCATGTAAACGTATCCTTAGTCACATCAAAAGGGACCATATACCATTTTCATCACCGAGCAAGTACGCACAAAGACACTTCTTCTGAGTGAAAATTGATATGAATTTCCATACGAATTTAGTAGTAGATCCCTAACGACTTTTACACTCAATATGAAATGTATGGTGATGGAGCCTGCATTAACCGTTAGTAAGTAATAACTGTGAGTCACCTAATTCGTGCTCATTTACTTGAATAGGATAGAACATTCTCATTAAATCTTTGAACACTGGCCATACATATTTATTTTAAGATTACAACTACCTAGCAACTACAAAAATGCACTATTAGTTTACTAAGAAAGAACGCAAATATTAGAAATGTATTACGATTGTCAAAGAATTTAAAGATTTGAGTGAGTTATACGATTTTTCAGATTCTTATGAGAAGGCATTGGATTAAGAACAGTGATGTCTGTCATATTTCAAAACCGCATCAACTCTCTCTTTGATCTTTAAAAACATACACGTTACGAAATATATCTCTGCCAATTATCATACTTTGAACATTCAAATACATCCCAAAAAATTGTAAGTCAGTAGTACGACTTCTCCTGAACGCCCAAGAACTTGTTAAAAAACGTTGGCAGGCGGTGGTATACAAGTATTTTTTTTATAAGCAACTGTAGCAGAATTTCCAAAATGTTTAAGCAACTTTGCTACAAATAGTCTCCTAAGTAAACAAGCAACCAATTTTTTTTCTATACTTGCAGTTTCAACTAAATTAATGTTTCAATAGTTTTTCGAAAATCATCTGTAAGTTAATAAAATTCAGGCATAATTCTAAGCAACTATTGAGCAGCTTTTCTACCAATTTGAAGGCAATTTTTAAGCAACTTTCCTACAAGGTCAAAAGTCTAGTTGCTTATAAAAAATACCTGTATTGTCCATTTTCCACATTGCCAGGTTGAACATGTTTGCAACCAATCAAAAGGGGGATTGAACAATGGAAGATGTAGGAATTTTCCTCAGTTTGTTACATAACTTATATTTTGTAGTCGGGTTTGTCACGTGTCATCATTTGTTGAAGACTTTGTTGCTACAATTTTAATTCTTGGTCCCAACCAACCCATGACATTCCGTTGACGTACAAATAACGATAGTATTATGTTGTTTTATAGCTTTAACAGCTATGTTGTTTCATAGCTTTAACAGCTATGTGGGTGAGATAGTACCATGCAAACCACCCGTCGTGGTATATAAATTTAACGTCACGCTTCATTTTCATCTTAGATGAAGTGTTATTGTAACACATAAGTGTTACAATAACACTTCATCTAAGATGAAAAT
>JAUCNQ010128645.1:0-10014 GCA_032352715.1 Bougainvillia muscus | reverse complement strand
ACTGTTTTTCAACATTTCTTCTAGAGGTGTATTTGAATTTAAATATTTTAGTAGTCCTCTTTGGTACTGATTTGACTGTTCACCAAATAATATTGTTAATAGTGAACAGACACTTTTTTTGAACTTGTGACAATCGTACTAAAATATTCCACAAATGCGTTTGTTATTGTATTGCTGTCCAAAGTGTAAGCATTGTTGATGTTGAAACATTTTGATCCTGTAGATTTTGACTTTACAGGAAATAATTTCTTGATGACAACCAAAAATGTATCTGGTAGATTCTTATTTTCGTTTTGTAGTATTCTGACTTTGCTTTACGAATAGCAAATATTATTTTTTTTACGCTTATAGGGTGAAATATTATTGTCACATTTTGTTCTTCTTAATTTTCGAAGCAGCTGATCACGTTTGTTCATCATGCTCTTTAAACCAGCATTTAACAATGGACATGGTTTACCTTTAACTCGCTTTTCAATAAGATAGTGTCTCTTTGAAGAGTTCCCAAGCAGAATAAATGCATTAAATGTTTTCCACGTCTGCTAGATTTGACTCTTGTGCATCCTTGCGTAATGATTCTGCAATATATTTTCGGTAGTCTCTACATTTGATGACACGTGATAGAAATCTCATATGGTTGACCTTTCGAATGCAACCTACGGCGTCGGGGTCTCCTATTGACAATGGTATAACTTTTGAGCTCGATATTGTTGAGGAGGAATTGATAACAATAAGCTAAATTAAGGATGATGCTTTGTGCACAATGTCAAATCGCGTGGGTTGATCGATTAGTTGTTTCATACCATAGATTGTAATAGTATCTTTTACATATTTGTGATCGGAATTTACCAAGAAGTTAGCATTCAAATCGCCAAGCTAAATTACCTCTTAAGAATTTTGCGTTGCTAATGAAAGCATCTTGTTAAGCTGGGGTGTAAAGTTAACTGATAAATGTTTTGATGAATCTGGTGGTTGGTACAAACTGCAGATTAGTAAGTTTTTAGAATTTTAAAGGATAATTTCAACTCAGATACATTCAATGTTATCGATCTCAAGTTCGAGTTTTCTTATAAAATCGAATTTGTTTGAAATATACATTTCAACACACCACCATGTCCATTGTTACGGGGTTCGCTAAGAAAAGTATAATCTTGGATGTTGTATGATGTTGTTTCATCTGATGGGCGAACGTGCGTTTCGCTCAGTGCTTAAATGTCGATGTGATTATTCTCCAATAACTCAGATGTCCATTTGAAGTTACAGCATAAACCTCTTACGTTTTGATGAAAAACACTCATTCCTTAATTTGATTATAACGTCGATGGCTCAGGTGTATCTGGGACAGGATTTATTTCGATATCTCCGGCAAGCAGGATTAAAAACATAAACACACATTTTCTTGAGTAACTTAACATCTTAAATCAGTGGTTCGCTTTGCTATATTCTCTAATCTCTTATTTAATGGTTTCTTATTGGTAGTTGATTAGTCATACTTTCATTTGTATTGCTGTCTGACACGATTGATTTATTCAGTGACTGGAACTTATAGTGTTTTTATAACCATGTGTTAAATCAACACTCATCAAATGCCACCAAGGTCAACAAACATCTTCAAACTCTGTGCTCCGCGAGATATATTCAGTATTCATATCACAACAGTATAAACCAAAGTTATCATCTGAATAGAAGTAAGTTACATCGGAACAAAAAAAGAACCGAAGTACTCTCCAGAAATCTGATAAATGCTACTTTAAACATTGAGATATTCAACGTACAATCTAATCTACCTGTTTCTTATATTGTGGGTGACAACATGATAAAGCCAGTATCCAGACAGTGTAACTCAGAATACAATGAATCTACCTTGCACAGAGCAAGCCACAATTACGGGAAAGGAAATTGAAAACCCATTCAACCAATGCAGAGTGAAACACCCAGCTTATAAATACGTAACAAATTCTCTATTGGAGGCTTATAAGACAGTTCTAATTTTCATATAATTTGCATCTCCGATACCTTTGTTGATTCTGATTATTTAAGTGATGATCCAAGGTTGAGTATCCAGGGACAGCAAATGATCAGGTCTGATCATCCATCCGATACGAAAAGATATGGAGTGTGTATTTATTACAAAGAACATCTTCGGTTTGTTAGGATAGATGATATTACGTGTTTAGAGTTGCTGCAAATCGATGGGAGTATCAATACCCACACTAAAGATCTCCAAGCTTTAATGACTGAAGTTTTTAAATCTCCGCATAGACTCAATCCAGAGTTTATGTGGGGCTTTTTTCTGCCTAAAACGGTTTCAGTACTCCCTTAGGACAGGACATACATTGATTCTTCAAAAAAACCATAGGAAAACATACAGAACTTATGGAACTTCCTTTCCGGCAAGTCTCCTATTGAATAGTTTTCCCCCACATATCGAAAACTGCAACTCGGTGATGGAATTCAAACGCTTCAACAAATTGGGTCATTTTAAAGATTGTGGGTGCAGACTACGTAAATTATAATTTTGTGCATAGTTAGTTTGTATTAGTGTTTGCGCTATTTTGTTACCAAAGAGAAATCTAAAATAATCTAATCTAATATTGTTGGAGTAATTAGGGAGAAAAGCACTAAATATTTTGTCACCTTTATTTATCGCACTCCTGGTCAAACAACAGATGAAAAAATGTCTTCCTTTCTTGGTCCTGGAATCTTACTGGCAGTTTTGCTTTGGAGGATCTTAATGCAAAGGGCACTAATTGGTGGACTAATAAAATAAACCCCTTTGGCCTGGGATTATACACCATTTCAAATTTATAGGGATATACCGAAATAATTAACGAACTAACCAACTTCGAACCAAATAGATCTCCATCGTGTATTGATCTTATTTTTGAAAATCAACGAAATCTAGTAATAATAATAATACATGATAATCTAATAAACTACGCACTAATTTTGTTTAAGATGCGTTGCCTTCGCCGTATAAATTATATAAGTTTGGCATTATAATCGTGCACAAGTCCACCTCATTCAGAGAATGAAGAACAACTTTGAACACCTCAGTATTAAGGGCCAGGTAGATCTTTTTTAATACACATTGTTTGATATTTAGAAACTTCATTCCACACGAACAATGAGGTGTAGCTATAAAGAGCCACCTTAGATGACCAAAGAAATAAAAAGTTCACTTAAACACAAGAACAGATGATTCAGCCTGAGGAGTGCATGAAGCCGTGAAACCGTGAGAAAACTGAACAAATGTGATATGCACCGACGTAAGTGACACTTAAGATATTTTCAAACACTCCAAAATCGCCAATTGCGTATGTACGGCTTCAAGAGAAATGAAGCTGTTGTGAAACCGTGGTTGAAGCCATCAGATTCAGCCTGTGGAGTGCATGAAACCGTGAAGCCATTTGAAAACTGAACAAATGTGGTATTCAGTGACGTAAGTGACACTTGAGATTTTTTTGAACACTCCAAGAAGGCCAATTGCGCATGTATATTGGTGTTGAATTATTATTTGAAATTATATTATGTCTTAGACACGTCTTTTTTCAACCTTCCGAAGCCTCAAATGACGGCTTCGCGGCATCAGGAACCTTTTAGGCTGAAATGGACGGCTTCAATAACGGCTTCACAACGGCTTCACCTCTCCCGAAGCCATGCATGCGCAGTTTGTAATCTAGCCTCACTCTTTTATTTCTGTAACAGTATAAAACGGTGGCCGACCCATCACCATAGGGGAGAAATTGAAGCTTTGAATGTTAGCAGGTTAATGCATGGTGATGGATCTCTACAGACCCATAACATGTTAAAGCTATTTCAGTCACAGTACAAAAGCCTCTGAAAAACACGTTTGCTGGTCAAATAAACTTTTAAATTCAGCAGAAATACAGTATCACAGCTTCAGGTACCTTTCAGGCCTAAAGGACGGCTTCACCTCGGCTTTAGACCTAGTGAAGTAGCGCATGCGCAGTTGATATTCGATTTCTTTGAAAATATGCTACATTTAAGAGACTTGCCAACTGAATGTCAAATGCGCATGAGTGGCTTCAATCGAGATGAAGCAGTTGTGCAGCCGTGGATGAAACCATCTGTTTAGAACTGAGGAGAGTGCCTGAAGCTGTGAAGCCGTGAGAAACTGAGCAAATGTGATATGCAGTGACATAAGTGAGACTCTGTGCTTAGTCAATATTTCAATGCAACAAACGATGGATTTACAGCTTCAGACACATCTGCAAGGGGAATGGACTTGGGGAAGGAACTTAGTGCCGAGGGGTTACTACCAAGGGGTTAAATTGAACAAATAACTGAAGGCAAGTATGACTATAATAATTTCATAAAGGTTTTGACCTTTTTTTTCGTTCTATATAACTTGTGTTCATAAAGATTACGATGAAATTTCGTTTAGCTTTAAGTTTGAGAGCAGGTTGCCATTTGGTAATCTAAAATGTCTGTCAGACAACAGTCTCAAAGTTTCGTGGTCAACTACACAAATTTCAGCTTGGTACGGTATGTCTTTTGATACAATTGAATATGTTAACTGTTATTTTTCTGCGAATGTTTGTGTTCAAGAAAACGTCTTCGGAAAAGGAGGCACTCTAAACATTAACTTTGTAAATGAATTCTGCTTGTGCTTCCATTATGTGCGGATGGCGAAGACATCGAGGAGTAAATTTATTATCTTTTAAATAGAACAACTAGCAAACATCATTAAATTTGAAAACCAATGAGTAAGGTTGTCTACCGTACCAATTTGGAATTCTTAAAAGTTTTTCTAACCTGAGGCTCTGTCTTAATAAAATGAGGTTCGTTGACACGGTTATTGTTGCAGTGAGTTATAAGCACAAGTTACCAGCAATATGGATATTTTCTGTTTTAAAATTACTATTCGTACTAGTGTCGTTTGAAAAAGGAGACTAGGTAACAATGCTATGTACATAAACAGAAATATATGAATAATCAGCCTTGCTCTGGTTTGCAATGTACCGGCTTGACGAGATTCATGGAAAGGAAATTCGTTGTTATTTAAAATTGATGTCCACCTTCCCTTCCCATATATGGCAATACCAAGAGCAAGAAATATGCCTTCTTCCTTAAAAAATGGTACTTTCTTTCTATGCTCACCTTGCTTAACACGATTGCCAAAAGTATCTCTATGGATACTTTCAATTTCTGCTGTGTTACATGTTGAGGATTTTTGAACTCTACTGTCGACATTGTGACGTAGTGATGAAACTCTTATTTGTTCTGGCAACTTTAATCCAACACTTTCTAGGGACTTCCAACGTTCAAAGTCAACAAGTATTACCATACATTTTCCACCTTCTCTAGCTATGTCTACCTGTGCTATTTGCAACGAATGCTTTTGGTCTTCAGAAATCACCAGCTGTTCTTTTGCTGATAAGAATGTAGCACTGGCTGTATACCTCGTTGGATGGATATATTTTCCTATTGCTTCAAACATGTATTTACCAAATACCTAGGTTAACATAGATAGTTGTTTGTCATTTCTAGAAATGAGTACGTATGGACAAATGGGCTTTAATCTGGGTTTTACAATTAGTATGTATTTTCGTACAATGGTAAGAGGTTCAGGTTTGAAGTAAAGGGAGTCAAATGCATAGATAGCGTTTGGCATTAACAGCATTTATCATGTCCACATTTAAGTGCAGAAAAGTCATTGGCCTGGAAGCTTTCACCATTAGAAATAATACTGTAACAACAAAGCCTGTTGTAAAAGACAAATCGTGGACAGGTATAGTTGCATTAGCTAAATCACACTTTGTTAAAATTTGTCTGTACCGGTCTGAGTGATGTTGTATTACCTTGTGAATATCCTCAAGTGTTGCCCCCTAATTTATTTTATCTAAACACTTAACGCTCAATAAAGCTTCCCATTCTAACTTCATTTGTTTTGTCAAGCTTCTTTTAGCGAGCTTCATGCAGACTTCTGCCATTACAAATGTTTGAATGCTATTTCTGTTTGCTCCATTTATACGACAAAAGTCTTGAATGTTCAATTGCATTAATAATAGCTAAACAGCAAGCATTCTCAACCTTACGATTAGTCTGTAATGTATCAATGAAACTTTCTACGTATGAAATAGTACCGAAGTAGTAGTCAATGATTTCGTAGGGTATTTCTTCAGCATTTTGTGCAACGTTTGAAGAACTTTGTCAAGCATACAGTTATTTGTTTTACATCGAAAGACTTTTCATTCCACTAGCGGCCCCGCATAACCAATTCGTAATGCTTATAAGAATTGGTGTGTCTTTGCCGAGGGCTGGCATGTCTCGTGTGCTGCTTTTTTTTTGTCCTTTGGATTGGTAGATTGTAAATAAACTGATGGCAATGCTTGAGATAGCCCAGGTTTTTCATCGAAATAATAATACCATCTGTGTTTAGTAGCTACGTGTTTTCTGCAACCTCTTTTACTTTGAAAAGTTTCACCATCACATGTTTTACTGGACACTGGTACGGCCAGTTTCTAATTCTAATCGCCTGGGCTTAGATGTCGCCCCTTTTACCTCTTTCCACACATCTTTACTTAGTAGCTGCTTCGTCTTCATGTTACAAAAAAGAACTAAACGTTCCTTTCCTGTACATCATTTAATTTATATTGTTATTGTATTCTCTTGTGTACAACACTCCTCCACCCACGCCATATTATCTGTTCCTTTATTTTGAGACATTTTATTAATTTCCATTTACTATGAAACAAGAAATATCGACCTTGCTTTAAACCCATATCTTTAGTATGGTATATTTCCATTTAGGGACAGCGCATTGATCCGAAACATTTTCATGAATACTTAATAAATGGGATCTACTTGGTCCAAAATAACGCTAGAAAATAGTACGCCTTATTCCCTTTCCAATGTTTTTATTACTTCTCGTCTAATGGGATAAAAAGCTTCCTTTTAATGATAATCTATTCGATGCGCAGGAAACAAAGAAAAGTTGTACTTTAAATTAAACAGATTGTTAAATACGACTGATGGACAATTTGCAGAGAAATCAATGGATATAACATTTAAAACCTGAACATTATGTCATTATTGGACCAATGTAGAAACAATTATCTTTAAATTAAACCACTTGGTAAAATTGGCTGCTGCATAAAATTGAGATATTTATTTCTGGATTACAAAATTATTAACCATCTATCGGTTAGTCTGATTTCATAGAAATTTCAATAACTATTAAGTTAAAAAGAATGTAGTTACAGAAAGAAATTTAAATTTAAATAAAACGTGTGCAGCTTAATCGTTAATACAGGAAACTTAATTTTAGTGCTTTTCATTGGTAGAAGATTGCTTAGACTTAAAGGGTGACGCAATATAAGACTATTGATAGTCTAACTGGCGTTGAAACTATTTTCTTTAATAAGTTAACTTAATTTCTAAGGGGGGCAACGTTTCAGGATCAAATCATTCCTATAACAGAAGTTACGGGTCATTAGTCAACATTACGGTTAATTACAGCCGATGCCTTAGAAACTTTGAGCAAGTATAACTCCAGATCTCAATGACTTTAGGCAATGAAACTTTGAATGTAAATTACCTGTCCCAGTATCTTTCAGATTAAGTTTATAAAATGACACAAATAATTTCATGACGTCATATACAGCGACTACGTCATAAAATCAGGCATGTAAGAAGATGAAACCGATTTATAATCACCAAATAAAAAAAGAATTTCAATCAGGACGTTGGTATTTCATTCCATAGTTGAAAAATGCAATGAAAAAAATATGTTTCAATGGAGACAAAGGAACAGCTATCTCCTTCAACAATGTTGAAACAAATGTCAATTTTTAAAAGGATCAATGTAGATTGTATCACAATAATCCGGCAGTATTAAAAGAACTTTCGAATGGTGGCTCGAATGGTTCTGTTAGCTTTTCATAAAAGTTACATATTCAAAGATTCTATACTTTGTAAATTGCTAAACTTTTCAATTCCTGTTAGTATTGTCGTTATATGAAACACAAAGTTTCAATGACGCAATGTATAAGACCTGATTTCCGAAAATATTTTCCAATTGATCATGTTGAATACACCAATGATTGTGCTAAGACGATACTCAATAAAATCTATTAACATAGCATCCAGTCAGATTTATTATACTAATGGTGAAATAATTGCTAGAAGCATTGAAACTTTGCTGCTGTGAACCTGAGCATATTCTGTATCGCTTCACAGAAGTTTAGTTATTCAGGATGTTTACTTCATGTTGCTTGACTGTGATTGGAATTCCCTGTCAAATTTCTCACAATTCAGAGGGTTTTTTACACATGAAATTTCGTCTTTGGATGAGATTTGGTCTTGGCATGAGATTCAAATTGGGATAAAATTTACTTCTTATTTACAGGAATGGTTTATCTAGTGGTATAAGTAACGAACTTATTCTTAGCAATCTTAACCTGTCTCATTCCCGATATAAATGTGAAACTGAAAAAGAAGTTGTAAATAGATGAAATTTTTCCACATTGATTCTGTTCTCACTTACTTCTTACTCGCACTTAAAAGATTTTTTTGAATGCTTATCCCCAAACAAGATTTATTTTATAAACTTTGTAAGATACGTATAATTCTGCAAGTAACTTCTAACCATAAAAAAAACCCAAGTTTCAGCAACATTTGAGAATTAAAATGTGTTTTACCATTCTTAGCACGCATTTTGTACTTTCCGCCAATGATCCAATACAAAAACGTTTAGAACTTATATAAAACCGGGGTCTTATTTTTGGAATATTTAAAGCTTTGGTTGACATTATCACCCTACATACGATGTTATACCGGTTTTGACAGGATGCATTACTTATTTATGTGCTGGGTAAAATTGACAAAACGTTTCCATTGCTTAACATTTGGGGTTCAGGATATAACGTACAAACGTAATAATTCACAAATGTGATTTCTAATTGATAGAAACTACTCAGATATTGTTTCCTCAAATAATTATTTATTCAAAACTCAGAACTTGCTTTTTACTTAGTCACAACAGTAAACTAGAGACTCAAAGTCAGAGGTGGAGTCAGAACCAGCTTTTGCCTAGTCACAACAGTAAACTGGAGACTCAATGTCAGAGGAGTAGTCAGAACCAGCTTTTGACTAGTCACAACAGTAAACTGGAGACTCTATGTCACAGGTGGAGTCAGAACCTGCTTTTGCCTAGTCACAACAGTAAAACAGATAACAACATACTAACAACGTACTAACGGAATAATACACAAATGTGATTTCTAATTGATAGAAACTACTCAGAAAGTTTCCTTTTTATTGAGGAACAGTCCATTATTCCCAGTAGACTGATAAAACAATAGAATCAAAGGTTGACCGACTCGCATAAACATTTCCTGCTGGCGCTGGTTAATTGCTAAACTACAAAGTCAGTAACGTGTCTAAAACAACTGGATACATGTGATAATTCGCAATATTATGTAAATATGTCATTTCATTAGCAAATTTGCAGAGCTGGATGCAGTCGTGGAGCTCTGGCCGGCGAGTATTCACTTTTAATAAATACAGACTTTAACCAACACTTGGATACCACAAGTCTAACGATTTGGTTTTTAATGATGTGAGTCCTGGTTGTTTTACTTCTCTTTTACTTCAATGTAGTCTTAAGACTTAAGATAGTTATGAGTTGTGTCTGCAACCGTCAGAAACTCGAAGGTCTCAACCTCGTCCCCAAGGCTTTTCGTTTTTTTTACAGTTTCTTCGAATTTACAAGATAACTAAAATATCATCCCTGGGGACGGAGTGCTGATATGGTGATGATTGTATTATTGGCCACATAGTTAAAACCAAACAATTTCTTAAAAGCTTAACAAATGGGCGTTACCCAATGGGGGAAATGTGGAAAATGACATCTAATAGACGTCTTTACAATGAGAAAAGGATGATTTTTGTTCTCCATTTCATTGTTTAAGCCAATTACAAAGGTTAAAGCATGTATCAGAAGCGGACTCAGAGCATGCTTTTACTAAGTCACAGCAGTAGAATAGAGAC
>JAUCNQ010128634.1:0-10014 GCA_032352715.1 Bougainvillia muscus | reverse complement strand
TTTACCTCCAAATTCGTATTCCGTGGAAACTGATATGCGCGCGCACAGATTTTCGGAAATGGTGAAGGGGTGTATTGAAAATGTTGGAAGTTATGTTTTTAAAAACTAAGAGTTTTGTAATACTGAAGGTACTATCTTCTATCAAAAATTAAGATAATAAGATTAGAATTCTCAGTTTAAAGTAACCCTATTACTACCAGGGGGGGGGGCTGCAAGTGCCCGCGCCATGTTTGACCACCTGTAACTTCTGTTCTGCTTACGTTTTCGATATGATATTTTGGGACTTTCAATATATATTACGTTACCTGTAAAAAATTCAGCCTATACCATACGTGGTTTAGAAATTACTGGCTATTATTTGAAACCAACTCTTAATTTACAGCACTACTCCCTCAGAAATTCCTGAATATTGCAATTGCAGTATCTCGTTCATTATTTAAGATTAAAGGTTGAAACTTTGCACAAGAACGTATTTTGTCATTATATACCTTTCTTTTGAGTTAGAAAATTTATGGGTTACCGGAAAACCGGAACCGAGACCGGAAATGTTTTTGCTGGACAGTTGAAAATCCGGTTCAGTCCGTGTTAAAATCGTTGAAAATGTGTTAGAAAGATAATTCTGTCTTTGTTTAGGGTTTTCAAAGCGTTTTGGAGGAAATAATCCCTTTTCTTACTAAGCTTTAGAACGGATCTGAATTCCATGATGGTGAACATTCGTGACAAGTTTTATGTTGTGAATGTAATTGGTTCTAAAGTTATTAGGGGGGGGGGGGGTAAGTTAAGAGTGTAAAAAAAGCCTGGTACCAATAGGGGTAAAGGATTCTAAAGAACTTGGAGGTGGAGGTTTTATTACGCAAAAGTGTTCTGCATGAGAAACATCCAATTACTTCTTTATTCTTAAATCATCCTTTTCAAGTTATATTGAAACAACTTTAGGGACCATCCTCAAAATTTAGTATGGAAATCAATTTTCATTTAGAAGAAGTGTCTTTGTTGGTGTTTATTAGTATATTTTAGGTGCTATTGTAAAGCCTACTTTAAAAAATGGGCATGGTTAGTATATACAAAGACTGTATGCACATTAACACTTCATCTGAGATGAAAATGAAGCGATTTACATTTTTTATTTACATTTACCGATTTACATTTACCAAGAAGTTAAATAAAAAATGTGGGTAGACTTCTTGGAATTCTTTTCACAGATCCTACCATTTTCATCACAGAAGAAGTGAAATGTATACTAGCTTCCATAAGATTTTCGTGGACTGTCCCTTGTTGTGTTTGGATAAAACCGCTACAGTATATGTTTCTTCACAAATTATTTAATATGCATCTCAGAAAGAGTATCATTGTACATTCTAAACTTTTTCATGTAGTAAAGAGACAAACCCTTAGGAACTGTCTCAAAAATTCGCTTAAAAAATTCGCTTCATTTACATAATTTTCACCTGAGATGAAGTGAAAATGAAGCAAATTAAAGTGAATTTCTGAGACAAACCATTAGCTTTGCGATTACAATCTGAATATCAACTCCGAATCTGAAGTTTGAGTTTGAGTTTGGGTTAAGAGTTGCATAGTTATTGTAGATAATTGTCTTGGTTTCTTGTTTTGTTATTAGTAGTTGTTTATAAATGTCAGGCGATCATCTTTGCAAGCGTAGATACTAAAACATGGAACAAGCCAAAATAGGCCAAAATCGGCCAAAACACGCCACAACAATCCAAAAAAGAACCTACATCACCCCAAAACACTCTTGAAAACTGCTGAAACCTCAAATAAAACTGCATTTCGGCCCCAAAATCAATGAAACATTAACTTCTTTGCCAGGGTACTGGAGCACAAAGAAACCTCGTTCTCAGGCTAACTTTAACTCTATCCCAGGGTTTTCAGGGTGAACATACAATTTGTTAAACCAACTTTTTATCGACAAAAATGGATCTAAAACGGCTAAATTACCGCAATACATGCAATACTATACAGGATAAAGAAGTAGATATTACAATCATCAGCTAAACAAACTGTTGAGAAATCTTACAACACTTTTTTTTATAAAAATTGATCAAAATTAAAAATTGACAAGGTATAATTACTAAATGATTGCTTTTTTACACTTAGCTTCCCGAGGGAAAGCTTTTTCTTTGTATTTGTAATTAGCGAAATATAAATATTTTGCACATGTGTGCACTATCACTGGTAAAGAGATAAAAAGATTGCATTTAGAGTGTCACATGGTGCATATTAGACCAATCCTGTTGCATGACAAAACGTCACATGTCACCTAGCTTGAACCAATCCAATATGAGTTCGCTCAAGTATGCCAGAATCCGCATTTGGAATTATGGATATGGGTCAGCATAAATAAATTTGACTCAATGTAGGTTATTTTGGGTTGTTTTGGCATGTTTTGGGTTGCTTTGGGTTGTTTTGGCATGTTTTGGGTTGTTTTGGCCTGTTCCAGGTTTTAGTATACGCGCTTTGCAAGGGCACACAAGGAGCACACCAAAGTCTTTTGGGTTGAAAAGGGAGCAGGAATAACTAGTACAGTATAAGGAATAAGATTGTTAAAAAAAAAATTACAATAAATTTCAATAAATACTCTTCTACTTTTTGTTTTAGATTAGATTGATTATTTCAGTTCAACCAACAGTAAAACTGTTATAACATTACGCTACCTCAAGCTTGATGTAAGATATTTGTTTGCATTCAAGTTTTTCGGTTGTTAGTGTGAGGTATCATAATCCATTAAATTCGTAGCTAATAAGAAACCATTTACAAACTTCGAATAACAAGTTGTGCTTCAATGATTTTTTGGGCAGATACTCCTTCTAGATAAAAATTTTTAAATTTCCCTTCTGAATTTTGTGGTTATCCTCTGGGTCCAGTTTTCTGAGTAGCTTAAAGTAACTTAACCATATCAGAAATGATTTATATTGAATTCTAAACGTTTAAGTTAGACATGGTACCTCATGTTTGAATTTGGTCCTCTAATGTATGGCTCTGTGCGGAGTTTAACTAATCGGTACAGGAGAGGGGTGGCTCTTTGCCCCCCCCTATGGTAGTGCGTCTAGTGTATAGTATCGTTACCAGTCACTTCTAAGCTGTATAGAATTTTCGTTTATAATTTCTATTGAGTACCGGTCTAGCCAAATTCAGTATCAAGGGGACTTTTTAACTTCACACTTATAGAAATTTCATTAGGAAAATTGTTATAATTTTTTGAGGTTAACAACCTTGTAAAAGAAAGGTTGAAATGTTAGTCCTGGCGTACCTTAAGGACAGTTTTGGGACCTTTACTTTTTCTTATTTACATTTACATTAATGACATTCTCTACGCAATTCAATATTCAATTGTGCACCATTTTGCTGATGATACATTAGGGGAGTGAAACCCCTAGCCAAATTTAACGAATGACTATGTCAAATAATGCATCGCCTCGTTGTCAAACTCTAAAAAGTATTTTTTATAATTTTGTTTTTACTCATTTTTTATGGTTCTTCTTCTTACTGCCTTCCATACTGCACAAAATAAAAGCGAAAGAAAGAAGAAAACTATAGGAAAACGCTGTCAATATATAGATATTAAGGATTCGTCTCAAAAATTCGCTTAAATTCGCTTTACAATTCGCTTCATCTGAGGTGAAATTTTTTAGGAATGAAGCGAATTGTAAAGCGAATTTTTGAGACGGTCCCTAAAGCGGTTTTCTGTTGATAAAATAGTTCGTCCAGTCCTGAGTAAGTTCAAGGTATCTACTTATTGTAATTAAAAATCAGATTAATTATTTATTGTAATTAAAAATCATATATTTTTCTAGAGAAATACTACATATGCTCCAATTGCCATAAAAAACTGCCTGGCAAAATGATTTTATTGAAAACCTTTCAAACGCGAGTTATAGAGCTTTTTGTACAAAAATATTCTGCGACGCAAGTTGATATTTAATTTTTAAAACGGAAAGTATTAATTATGTTTCCATAGTGACGTGACATAGGTGGCTCGAACTTATTTTAACATATCAGTGTAAAGGCTAGATACATCCCTAATGTATTACCATTTTCTGAACATTTGATCTTTGAACAATAGTTAATGTTTTTCTTGAGTATAAAATTTATTTAAAAACCGTTAATAAAAAAAAAATGTTGAGTTGAAAGATGTAGACATGTTTGAAAATATTTATATCTTTTTGTTTTCCTGCTGCATACGAAGCCCTGTGGACCCAAATTTGGTCAGTTTTACCAATGAATAAGTTAAAGTAAAGGTATAATCGTCCTAAATCTTATACAGTATTGCTTTGCTTTCCACAACAGCACTGCTATTGCAAAAGAAGCTGAGCAAGCCAGTGACGTCACACACACTGGATGATATCACGGTGGCCGACTCAAATTTTGCGGTAATGGTGGACACCATTCAGAAAAGAAACAGCTTGTTTTTTGTCTAAATAATAAAAAGTTTGCAAAATAAACTGCGCCAATCGAATTTACAAAGCTTAATGACTGTTTTACACTAAAAAAAGTTTTTGACCTTAGTTCCCCTACTATTATTCCTGGCTTGAAATGGTGTAATATATCCGACTTTAATATTGAATTGTAAATGTATTGGAAAGATTACTAAGGCAGTGTTCACATGTGAAATTTTGATTAGTGTCCCCGTATTAAAATTTCACAACGGGTTGAAAATTGTTCTGTTCACATGAAGCCGTAGTGAGTCGCATACTTACAGTCGCATGATTTCTTTTGCTGATAGCCCAAGTTAGTTGATGGTTTAAGCTTGTGCGATGACAACTTGAGAATGCATGAAAATGTATTTTTTGATTTCACCATGGCCTGACTATTCCCTCCGTATCGAAATTCACCCCGTACTGAAATTTCAATACGGCTCAATCATGTGAACAGAAAGAGAGTATGCACAAGATACGGTACAGGGAATTTTGAATTTCGATACCGGGCCCCAAACAAAATATCTCATGTGAACACTGCCAAAATCTTTGACTAAATCCTATTTATGTGACGTTTCTGTCTTATACAGGACCTCTTGAAAAACAGTAACTTATTTTACTGAAGTGTAAATATCCTGTTTTATAAATATTCGTAAATAAATAAAATTCCACCATACGCTGGATTTTTTTAACTAACTTGAACGGCCAACTTTTTTAAAATACATATACAATAACTTAAATATTTATTATTTCAGGGTGCTAACACTCTGTGAAAAGATATTTGAGGGTCTATGGAATGTCCAAACAGGGAAAGTTTCAAGGGGCCCCCTTGACCCCCAACTAAAAATTTGCTTTCCACAAAAACTCAATCTTCTCCAGTCTTGCAGCCAAATTTCCAATTTCAAAAACTCATATAATCATGCCTGTCCCTAACTTTCTTTAAACCTGTACTGAACAATTGTTGTAGGGATAAACATTTTTGAACGAGGAGTATCGTTTACTGGAGCTGATTTTTGGAAAACAAATAATTACATATTCTTATTCCGATATTTTTAGAAACCTTTGAATACTCCGATACAAATGGCAACTATTACAAAGATTTGCAATGTTAAACTCAAAGTAAGATTAATTTAATTCATCATTAATGTTTTGCACAAACTTTTAACATGCCCAAATTGATATTGTTCCTGCTTGAATCGTTAGTCCAACTAGATTTATGACAAAATGGTTTTATTCCTACCTCATTTCAAAAAGCTTGCCGGGTACAGATTTGCTTTAACAAAAAAATCTACAACATGTTTCATGGTTTTATTTTTTTTACGTTAATCACTTGAACGTTCATCTATGTGATTTAAATCTAAAAACAAAAATTTAGCCTCAGTAGAATTTTGTAACATATAGAGCCTTGTTGTGTTCTTTTTTTGACTTATTATTATTAAAGACTTTTTCTTCTTTTGGCTATGCTATGGAAGTCCTACACAAATAAAGCCATGTTTTTGATATACTTCCAAATATCTACCAAGTTAAACACTTTTCTAGAACTAAGGATATAACAATTTCTCCATGCAAACTTCTTTCTTTATCAATATCTACTAAAGAGTTGTTTTGAGCAACTAATTAATTTGTCTTACACCTACGAAGAAGTGTAAAACAATTAAAATTTCTTTGTAGGTACTTCCTAAGATGGTAAGGTAAGTTTAAGACTGCAGTAAGTTGATTGTTACTTTTCTGTGCTTTGTTAACTATCTTTCTTAAAATATACAAAACACCCTAAGATGGTTAAAAATAACAACAAACTTCAAAGCCTTGTACTATGAGATGTTTTACACATTTTATTCTAACAATAAAATGACCGATTGTACTATTGTATCTTCATTCATATAAATGTTTAAAATCACTATATATCAACAGAGCAAGAATTGATATGCCCTGTGTTTCGCCATTACAATGTAATATATATATATGTTAATTTCTAATAACATACTTGGCTTTAGGATGACTCTGTCTACCATGAGGTTAAATGGGCAAAAAGTTGGGTACTAGCACAAAATGTACCCCAACATGTAGTAGATGATTTTTGGAATGGCGTTAAACGCTGTGACATCTCGTCACCAACTTGCTCTAATCCAAAGAAGGTATGCTATTCTGTTTCCCTGTGTTTAAAAAAAGTGTTGCAGAAACAATTGTTCTTGTATTTGTCGCTCTATAAAAACAAGAAGGGGTTCTAGCCTAACTTCTAAACACAATTGTTTTGATATATTCTCAATGATAAGCTTACAGACTGATGTTTTATTCAATAATTCGAAGCTAAGGGTATTATATAATGATGCAGTTAATATTCATATAAACAGACCCCCCCCCCCGGTATTTTAAAAGTGTAAAAAAGCCTGGTATTAATAGGGTTAAGTTTGGTGCCACTTGAGAATTTTCAGAAAAACTTGCGATAATATTTTTATCATAAACAAAAGTTGCAATAGTTACGATAAGCACAATCACTTTATTCTGATCAAGTACCTATAATGTAGTAAATAATATGTAATAACAGACACTTAATATGTAATTCATCATGAGAGAATAGTAAACTCAGTTAAAAACTAGAGAAAGCCGGCACTCAGTTTACTGTTTTCCGGACATTATCTTAATAAGGGCTACATTATTTCTACACACCTACACTTGTAACATATATAGAATGTCTTTATAACAATTTTACTGTACAGTTGATAAAGCTCTATGAGCGAAATATGTTTTTAAATGTGTTGCTTTATTTGTAGAGAAAATTGAGCAAAAAAAACCCAGTTATGTCACCCGAACAGGTATGCATCGCTCTATTTACTGTCCAAGATATTAAAGTCTTGAGTTTTGAGATGTTTTAAAATGTGTCATTGCTGATGAAGGTTTTTGTTATTTTGATGGTTTTTAGAGATTCGAAATCGTTCCAATACTTTACAGTACCGCCTGCCAGTGAAGTCACTTATATGAGTCCAAGTAAAATTTTCTGAGTCCAAGAAAATTAATTCCGAAAACATCTTATGTTACACATTTCATTTCAATTAATTTCTGGACAATTTCAGAATGCAACCTTAACTAGGCTGAGTAATATAGTAGTGTAATTTTTGACCAACGGATAAGACTTGTTCGCTTATAAAACTATCTTGATATTTGAACGATTCCATGTGTTAAATATTCAGTGTGACATTTGTGGTTTCTGTCTTTCTTGACCTGAATGATCAATTCTAGATAAGAAAAATGTATAATCTAAGTTTTTCGAATTTTATAAATTAGTTTATGCTAATGACATCAATATTAATCCTTTCTATCTTTCGTATTAATGAACTAACTTATATTGTTATTATAATTTGAGACCCATATTTTATAGATGACGTTATTATTCAATGCTATGTTTTATTTTTCAACTTTAAAACATGTAAAAATCATCACATACTATGCCACTATAGAACCAAATTTACTGACAAAATTTTGGGTAAGTGTAGTTTACGATCACGATCCAACGATCCACGATTGGACGATTTGCGATCCGACGATCCACCTTGTGGGTTCAAGTCCCACCAGGGGCACAAAAAAAAAAGTTTTTTCATTTTATTTCTCTCAGTCAAGGCAAGGTAAATACTGCTTCAGTTTCATTGTTTAGTCATTAAAAAGTCTCCTCGGTCACTCGAATGGATCAGTTACCTGATAACCGGTTACTTTCTTTGCCACGGACGGGACGCTAAAGCTGCCATTTGGCGGTGAATAATTATTTTTCGCGTCATTCTTTCAGAGCTTCAGTGAAAGCCCGCTGGCGAAATTGACATCGGTTTTCAGGTAGGTCCTGTTCCCGCTTGGTTCCCGTCAGCGTCTAAAAAAGTTGTACCGAGAAAATGACCCTCGACCTGGGTTTGAACCAGCTACCCCTCTAAAAAAAATTTTAATGGTAACATCTTATTTTTTAATGTTTTATAAATAATCATTTATAAATTTATATTTTTATAGTCAACTCCCGCTATCTCGAACCTCCAAGGGACCGAGAGAAAAGTTTGAGACAGCGAGAAGTTTCGAGATATCAAGTGCGTGCACTGAGTAAATAATGGCCAAGGGACTAAAGGATTTGTTCCAGATACCGCGAAGTTTGAGATAGCGCGTGTTCGAGATAGCGGGAGTTGACTGTAATTTCAAAAACTTGTTCTACGGAAAAAATTACACAAGCTCCATCCAAATACCATTTCTACAGGCACGGTGCCGGGTATGGCTGAACACTCAATAATGTCAAAAATCCATGATGTAATCAATGGTAAAAATCATTACTTAGCGGAACTGGCGGCATCTGAACCCCTCCCCCTCTGCGACGGTATTATGCGTTGAATTATCTACGACACTAATGTGTTCAGAGGAAGAAGTGGTCGTGTTTCTTGAAAATGTTTATACATTTTTAACACTGATATATATTAAACATAACGTGGGTGCGATGCCATCATTAAGGATGCGATCCCTGCGTTTTTAATCCCGTTGCACAATGAGATAAATAATGTATAAATCCAATTTGGGGAATGATAAATATATATTCCCGAAAGGATTTTTTTTTTTTGCCCCTGGTGGGACTCGAACCCACAAGGTGGATTGTCGGATCGCGAATCGTCCCATCGTGGATCGACGGATCGTGATCGCGAATAACACCTACCCCAAAATTTCAGTTTAATTCTCCTGAGAGAGGGTGACGTCCTAAACCTGTATGATGTCCTAACAAGGGCATAGCCAAACACTGTTAGACAGATGCAGATTTTCTTCAAACATCAAGATTTACAACAAAGATGTCATACAAATGAAAAGGAGCAAAACTTAATAGTTTTGCTGACTAAGCTTTGATACTTCTCTCTAAGTCTGAACTAAACATTCAACAGGCTTAAGTTTCTAACTTTCATGGGTTTTGAGATCTTAAGGACACCCAAATGCAAGCTATAACAGAATGCTTTACTTTTTACTTTTTAGGTGCAATCAGGGAAGATAAATAATACTGTTTTAAATTTAAGAGAGGTTGTTTCCTTTGAAACTGTAGTCACAAAGTCATCAGTCACCAGTCCTGTAAGACGTGGTCGGGGCCGTGGTCGAGGCCGAGGTGGATCAACATTAAATAGAAGTTGTTCTTCCATCACAAAAACACAGCAAATAAATAATACATTGCCTGTTAACGTTGTGCAGTCAGATAATACACAAGGAGATTTAAAACATAAAAGTTCATGCCTACAAACATCACCTATCCAAGTTGTCAAATTATCTGGTGTTGTGCCACCCTCGCCACATCATATAATAAGCCCTCAAACTGTAAAAAGTGAAAATTCATCCATCGAGGATGTTACTCCTACATCACCTTTCAATAAAGTTGTGGCACCATCAGCATCTACTAGAGGAAGAGGCTGGAAGAATGTTGTTTCCTGCATAAAACTTGAAGAAAATTTCTCTTCATATCATAAAACAGTGAAGAAAGAAATGAGTCCATCCAAGTCTATGCCTACCAAGATTCCTCACGACAAACTTATTTCAGTTTTGAATGAACTCATTGATTTTTGTTTCCAAGGTGGTCAACGGA
>JAUCNQ010128623.1:0-10014 GCA_032352715.1 Bougainvillia muscus | reverse complement strand
ACGAATTGGAATCCAAGGATGGATGGATGGATGGATCCGAGCCCATTTTAAACTCTATGCGATCTTCGGCGCATAGAAAAATAATGTTCTTGAACATGAAAAAACTGAAGTCGTTTATTCAACAAATTTAAGAAATCCGAATGATTGGTATGAATATTTTCTGTTGTTTATTTCACCCAATGATGACTATCTCTGTGTTTTTATTCAGCTTACGAATGGCACTGCTTCTATTGATCTGTTTAAAATACAATTTATCAATAACAGGGGAGGAGTGTCAGAATTAGTTTCACTTGGGCAAGTTGAATTCCAAGCCTTTATGTGTAGGTTGGTGTGTGTAAAATTTAACAACGATGAGAATCTTATATTAGTTAAGTATATCTTAGATAAAGCAATCGTAGATACCAGAAGAGCTATTGGAATCGATACTTATGCAAACCGAAGTTCTTTTAGGAATGAAGTTCAAACTCTTAGCTTCATTCTGCGCTACACATGAGCGTTATGGTGACATTTTAGTCATCTTGAAATACCAAAGTATTAACTGACAATGTCAATGTGGAAAGCCTTGTGGAGGTTCTACGTATCAACTGATCAATACATTTCAAAGTTTATTTCGAACTTATTGGTCGAGAAGTTTAAAAGAAAATGCTTAAAAAGTACTTTAAAACATACTGTAATTATTTTCGCAGCAGTTACTTTGGAACCTATTTCTGTTTATGGGAAGACCCTCAACTACACTTTCCGAACATATATTCCAGATCTCTATGATTGACAGAAAAGGGTAAAAGGGTATCGAGCAGAATTCTTAGTTAATATTCTTGAACAAAAATTAGTTGGTTATTTTAACCCTATTAAGACTGTTTTTTTTAGCCTGTTAAAGACGGCTTTTTCGCCGTTTTTTTTAGTCAGTTAGAAGAATTTTGTCTTTGATCAGTAGTAAAGCAGGTATTTTATATTATTCTGGTCTGCAAAATACCTGGTCTGCAAAATACCACTGCGGCAAAAAAAAATTCCTATCTGATGGAAGTGTCAAAATGTGTTATGCTTATAACAATCAAATAAACGAAATTTGAGCTGCCATATAGCTGTAGTTGATTAATAAACGCTCTGCCCCGGAAAGGGATTTACCCAAGAAATTCAAATATATGCTATTATATTAATCTCCTTGAGATTAGTCTTTCGAAGTTGCGCTCTTTTTCTATCTTCTATGGGAATAAGGAACCGTTGCAAAGCTTCGCTATATAAACTCGCTTCATCCCTGTCAATTTCATCTCAGATGAAGTATTATTGTGCATACAAAGTATGCACTTCATCTGAGGTGATATGAAGCGTTTTTTTATCTTCTTAAATATTGCTCAAGCTGTCTACGTTATATCCAAAACAGAATTATTAAGATTTTTCTAATAAACGCCCCTTTCTGGCGTGGTGGGGGCATTTTTAGAGGGGGCGTTAAGAAGAGAGAGGCGTTTATAAACAGTCCCAAAAATGGATATGATATGATGACATGATAGGATAAGCTTTATTTACAGTAGATAAAATTTACAATACTGTAGGGTTAAAAGGTACCATTTCCCACCTAGAATAGAGCATTGGACAATGGGACGTCAGATTTTCGATTCTAGGAGGGAAGCTGGTTAGTCCAATGGGGTTAATTAAAATCGACTTAGAGACTTGGAGACTAATGACTATTGCTCATTAGCCTTTTGTAGATTTGTCACTATTAGGGAGCGTTCACAAAATTCGTACATGGAAATTCGTATAAATTTTCAAGATGAAAGGTCTCTTAGGGATAGTCCACAAAATTTGTATGGAAATTGGTATCAATTTTCATACAAAAGGATTGTCTTTGTGCATACTAAGTATGCAAAAAGACACTACTTCTTGTGTGATGAAAATGGTACGATTTACGATATAAATTTTGTGGAAGGTCTCTTAGGGACAGTCCACAAAGTTCGTTGAAAATCCATATTAATTTTCATAAAGAAGGAGTGTTTTTGTGCATACTAAGTATGCACAAAAGACACTTCTTCTGTGATAAAACTGGTACGATTTGCGATACGAATTTTGTGGACGTCCCATTAATATTTAATTAGTTTTGTTGCTCTTAAATTGATGTAATAATCATCATTATGCATAAGGTGATTCGTCATAATCAGGATTTAACGCTACAGCGGTCCCATATAATGCCCCATTTGTTGCATAAAAAGCAGCTAAACCAGCACCAGCAACCCATCCAAAAGGTCCCATCACTGCAAGAGCAACTCCAGTGGCTCCACCAGCGGCTGCACCAACACCGACACACGTTGCTGTGTTTCCTGGTGTACTGTTTTCATTTCCCATTGTTCTCTTGGTTTTGTTACGACCTTGTTGTTAAACAGTTGGTTCTTCTTATACAGGTCTATAAAGAATAATAAAATCTGTATATTCATCTTTAATATCAGTGGCAGATTCAGACCTAGTGAGAGCACCAAGATGGAGACTAAAACTTGTTATTTTTAATAGTTAGCTAACAAGGTAGCACCAAGATGGAGACTAAAACTTGTTATTTTTGATAGTTAGCTACCGATCGTTAGCTACCGATCAATTGTTTAACTATTAAAAATTAATCAGTTTTGTTCTCCTGTTTATTGCTTTGACTAAGTTCAAGTGTGTTCTGGATCTATCTATGAATATAGTCAGATACTGATGCATGTTTTCGCGTTAAGAAAAAAACCCGTCCAGTGGCGGATCTAGCCCTAGTCAGAGCATTACGATGGTGTATAATTACTGGTAATTCTTAATTATATTATGTACGACGCTGGGTCTTTAGAGACCCAGCGACATACATAATATAATTAAAATTATAATGGCTTTGAGTACTCCACTTACTGCTGTGACTAAGTAAAAGCATGTTCTAAATCCGCCTCTGCACATTTAGTAACTGTATAGTGTAACTGGATAGTGTCTTCTATTTTAAGATTGTTATTGTGGTTTGTTTATGTTAAATTGCTCTATCGTTCTGTCGTTCTATGTGCAAGTTACTACTTACCGCTCGACACATGGTGTATACTTCTCAGTATAAAGCTTTTACCCGTAGGGTTAAGACTGAATTCAGATACTATCAGAACCTCCGAAGGAACATTTGATAAGTCCGCTAACCTGACCTAAGAATGGTATGAAGCAGTTCCTTCTCTTAAAATAGTAAAAGAAGCAAGAGTCTACTACCCTACGATAAGAGAAGTTGCTTCAGTGAGCTCAGTTTAGTCAATCCTGTTCTTAGTACTCTCTGGACCTTTGATTCCGAACGTCGAGTTTTCGAGTCCGTGGCTTAGGGCTGAGGTTCCCCAGCTATTCTTTTAGAATTAATGTACTTACCGTTATAGTTGATATAACAAACAGGAACACAAAGCAGGATGACTAATTATTAAACAGTTATACAATTATCTTCTCACTAATTTATATAACTAATAGCTTTAACCGAACGTAAGATTGTACTTCTGAGTTTCAACCGAACTAAACTGGACTGACCTCTAGAGCACTCCTTTTGTATTTTTTGAGTTTGTCAATTACATCGTTAATATCCAATCGACCGTTGAATATCAACTTAATTACCCAATAGAATTTATGTTGATTGTGTCGTTTTTGGACATTCCATCGTTCTAGGATATCCCTCAGAGATTTCCCTTACTCCACATAAATCTCCTTGTTCCACAGAAATCCCCTTTCTCCAAAGTAATTCCCCTTACTCCACAGAGAAGACGTTAGTGAATGATAAAGTAGATACTTTTCGCGACACAACCAGAGTTAAGTTTTAGGGTTTGGGTTTTGGCTACGGTTAGCTTAGGGCTAGGGGTAGGGTTGGGTCAAGGTTAGTAAATACAGAATAAATCTTCAGGAAGTCAGTGTAGATATCACAATAGCAAGTATGATCTGACTTTTATTTTTTTGAACAGCCCGGAATACATGATCAGTTAAAATGAAAGTTTTTACGGATGATGGAGAAAATGATCGTGTACAGTAAATATGCAGTTTCTGCAAGTTAGCGTTCGTATCTTGCAGAATCTCCAAGTTAGCCCTCGTGTCCTTCCTTGGTGTTTTGCAGAAGCGGTAAGTTGAATGTTAAGTTTCAGTTTCTGCCACATATAAAAGCTATAACTTGCATTTTTTGCAAGATAAGAGCGTTAACTTGCAGAAACTGCAAGATACAAAAGATTGTCTTTTTGGCTCGCTTAAAGACTGTTTTGGGAGCTGTCGGGGGCTGTTTTACTCGTTTATTACAATCAAATAGACAAAATTAGGGCTTCTAAATAGCCATAGCTGATGAATAAACGCTCCATCTGTAAAATTGCAACTCTGGTCTGCAAAGTGTCAAACTTGGCTAAAGCACGTGGTTATCATTATTACTAGATATTACTAATGTATGTATGATAATGCAGTTAAACCACATTTCGTTTGGAAAATAAAAAAAAATAGGTGCCTAAAAAAACGTTTTGAGAACCTGAAATAAGAATAAAAGAACATTTCTTCTACCCCATTGTAAGTTAAGAAAATTTGAATACAGTGTGAGCGCAAAAAGCCTTCCTCCAGTATTTATAGGGTTGAACTCCTCGTATTCCAGGCTTAAGGAAGCACGTTGGCTCACGTGTTGGTTGTTAGAAAATTCTCTGGCATCAATAATTTCCATAATTTAGTAAGATTGTAATGGTCGTTAGGAATCTCCCTAAACAATAGTAAAAATAAATTTCTACAGTGGTAAGAAATTCACCTAATTCCTGGAAACTGTTATTTAGTTTTACACACTCGATCCCAGCCCTTTTTGCGTTTCAGTTTTATTGTTTACAATAACTTGAATATCAATAAGCTCCTACAAATAAAATAGTTTTATGACGCAATAGTAAAATATGAAGCGACATGTTCAAATTCTATTTAAACCTTATTTTCGATTATTTAAAAAAGTTTAGGAACCCCACAATGCTGGTCAAAATATTTTGGCACTATTGCTACCGAATGGACAACTGGGGCACCACAAGTTCAATTATTCTTATTTTTATAACCTCGAAGGTGGTTTTTCACCAGCTCGCTGATCAGCTCGCATGATCATAGTAGACATAGATCTTTAGTTTTGAGTTGATTACTTGTTCGTGGTCTTTGCCACGAGGCGCGGACGACCCCGCAGTAGAAACCTCGATATTAGGCCTGTTTTAGGCTACTAGGTGCCGGATGTGGTGGAAGGCTAAATCGGTTTTTCTTTGAAATTTCAAATTACCAAGTCTTTGTCACAAGCATTGATCTAACAAAGTTTCACATTCATACGTTGGAGAGTGTCTATACGCTAAAAGTTCCAAAGAGTGAGTGCAATTCTCCCCTAAGACAGAAAAAACTATAAAGTGCCGAATATTTAGTCCCAGATTGTAGTCTCACAAGGAGTTTCTGCTTGAACTGAGTTCAACTTTGGACTGAATTCAACATTGGGCTGAGTTCTCCGTTTTCTCGTTTGTTCCCTATCTGAAGCGGGCTTTTTCGAAAATCTCATCATTTTGCCTCCCCCCCACTTAAATTCTGATAGGAACATGCTGACGTCATAAAATTTGCCAGACATATAGAATTACCAAGGGAAATTGGAATTGTTCAAAATTTAAATCATGCTCAGTATAATTTTTGCTGACGTCAGCATTTTTATTCGCGATCATTGAATTTTAGTGTGTTGTAGGTTTCAGGCCATAACCTTTGATTGGAAAAAGCTTTTTTCAATGACTTAGCTTTCCGTAATAAGTCATTAATAGTCTTTTTCGACGATGACGTAGTTTTAGTATGACATCATCGGATTATTTGAAAAGTGACATTGAAGTCTACAAAAAGAAGAAAAACCAGTAAATCGCCTTGTAAAGAAAGCCAAAAGAAATACTACAAAGATCTTCTAGAGAAATCGACATCACACGACCCGAATAGCTTCTTGGATGTTCTTAGGAAGCTATACCCGAGTAAGAATAAATCATCATCGTCAATATTCAAAGTAAACGGGATAGCAATACATTACAAATGTACCATATCGAATGCTTTTTGCAAATATTTTAGTACTGTTGTTAGTAAAATGAAAGAGAAGATATTTACTTTTCGTAACTGCATCTGGATACCATAAACCTTCGAACCCCTGCGAACCTGTAAAAAATTCAGGTTTAGGTTAGGTACTCAAACTGAAGTCGAAATAGACCTTACGAAAATCAAATGAAAGAAAGCTACCGGTTTAGATGGAATACCACCATTTATTATAAAAGATTGTGCAGGCGTACTGAAGGGGCCACTTACCAGGATAATAAACATGTCATTTGCTACAGGGATATTCCCTACGGATTGGAAACTCTCAAAATTAATACAAATCTGATGCACACGATAACACTGAAAACTATAGACCTATTTCCGTAATTCCAGCTGTATCAAAGGTTATTGAACAGATAGTGCACCGACAACTTATCTAGAGAAAAATAATTTATTAAAAAACTGTCAATTTGGCTTCAGACGACAAAGATCTACGGAACTTGCTGCAACCTTGTTCTTTGACAACATCAAAGAAGAGTTAATGAGGGAAAAGTGGTTGGGGCAGTATTCATTGACTTAAACACAGCCTTTGACACTATAAGCCACTCCAAATTACTCCAAAAATTGGAGTCGTATGGAGTTGTTGGTGTCGAGATTTCTTGGTTTAATGACTACTTATTCAACCGCTCTCAAAGAGTTCAATATAAAAATTTCTGTCAGCCGAAGAAAAGGTTCTATGTGGCGTTTCTCAAGGGTCCATAATAGGATCTCTTCTATTTGTGCTTTATTATAACGATTTTCCATCTTGTCTGAAACACTCAGAATGTGTGATATACGCAGATGATACGGTGATTTATGTTCCTGGAAAGAATATTTTCATAATAGAGTCGAGATTATCCGCAGATATCGACCGTATATTGTAACGGTGCACAAAAAAAGAGTTGATACTTAATTTGAAAAAAGGAAAGGCCGAAGCCATGCTCTTTGGAACTTCCAAAAAACTGTCATTACAACCAGACTCACTTAATATAACATTTGCTCATCAGTCCGTGCAGTATACAAGCTCTTACAAATACCTCGGAATTGATGTGAATCCGACATTTAATTTAAATTCATATCTAGATACCAGTTATAAAAAATGTACAAGTAGACTGCGAATCTTGTATAAAATAAGACCTTTTATGAACGTCAAAAGTGCAACGAAAATTTACCAATGTATGATACAATCATTGCTCAGTTACTCCGGTACTGTGCAGTTAAACTGTAGCAAAACGTATCAAAATAGATTGAAATCATTTCACAATCGGTCTCTGAAACTAATTAATTGCGAGACCAATGGATGTAAAAATTTACCATCACCTGTCATCTTGAATAAAATCCACTCATTGGTCTTTGTCCGTCAATGTGTTCATGGAGACGTGTGTCGTAATTTCAAAGAGAAATTGCTAGACACTGTCGGAACACACGGAATGCTGGATGCTTACTGAAGTTGCCCCAGGTTAAATTAGAATATATGAGAAGCTCCTTCTGTTACATGGGGGTAAAGTTATTTAACGACCTCCCACGTAGTATTAGGACCATTGAAGATCTGACTGAGTTTAAAAGTGCCTTATTCCAACATTTCGTTGGTTGATATGTTATAGCCAGTGGCACGAGCAGTACCTTTTACTTATCTCATTTTTATGTATGTGCTTCCTAGCGCTTACAACTACTATTTCTCTTAACATACTGCTCCATTCTGTCTGTCAATCAAGTTTTTAGTTACTCTTCTTACTTTATAATTTTCTCTCAACTTAATTTATTTTTAACCTTTTTAACTTTTTAATATTTTTATAACGTTTTTATCCACAGGGCACACATTGATAACAGAGATTTTATATTTTGTAAATTTGTAAATTATTCTGAAGTGTATACACCCTGTATAAATATTCAACCAATAAATAAATAAATAAATAATTTGATGACTTCAAGCCGTAGTATTTATTATGAATAAAATTTGTGCCAAGTTTAATGTCAGTTTGATTGTTGGTTCAAAAGATATTAGTAATTAATTTTATAAAGGATTCCGTCCTATAGGAATTTCTGACTAGATTTGACAAAAAGGTCTTTTCTGCTACGCAATTTAGTCGATGAGCTACGTAACTTTTGATTCTCAAATCAAGGGACAAATTCTCATTAGGTTTTTTTTATTCGTCTTAGTGAAAGATTTTCGAATATGTATGATGGCCTTAGTCTGAAAGTAGACTTTGCCCGATTTTGGCCCTTTTCGCCCTAAAACTGGGCAAAAAAGAAGAAAATTGCAAAAAAAACATTTTTAGCGCTAAAGTTTTGCAAGTGCACACATCTTTCCTGTTCACTCCTATTTGATGATAACTACAAGACATCAGTCATGCTGTTTAAATTCGACAAAATTATTATAATGGCCTGAGTTACCATGAACTTGGGCAAAAATGATCAAATTTCCGTAATGCACTTGATTGCACATAACAGGCCTATATGCTGATATTGTAAGCATTGATATTAACATCTAGAAAAATAAACATCCAAAACCCATAGTCCAGAGATAACTCCATTTTTATTCTAAAATTAAGAGAAAACTTATTTATGTTTTTTTGCTCTTGATAAGGTAACTTATAAATTTATATATGATGGTTTTCCTAAAAAAAATAGCTTTGGCCCTAATTTGCCCCAAATTCGTCCAAATTCTGGGCAGAAATGACCAAAATCATAAATTAACGTTCCTTAGGACTTAGTATGAATGCAAGAGGTTCAAATTAGACAGTCCTAAGAATTCCAGTTTAAACTACTTTAGTGCTTAGAAAAAATTGTGTTATTCCGTTGTAATATTCAACATTTATTTAGGAATTTTGTTAAAATTGAGCAAACTTGGGCAAAAAATGGATAAAGCCGGAAATTTAGCTTTTTCAAGTTTTTGCTCGCGAAGGTTTCTGCTCCTAAAAGTAGTCATTTTTAGCCCTCTCAGCCTGCACGGCGTGCCAAAACGAATGTAGAAATGAGCAACTAATTGTGCTCCTTTTTTGTCCCGCAAAATTTGCCCTACACACATTAAATTAGGTTTATCTCGTAATTGACTTCGCATGTGGACTTCAAACTTTGAACACTAATAGACATTGGTGAGATGCATCAAAAAGTTAAAAAAAATATTCAAATTGGCGTATTGATGACGTCATATCAAGCAAGAACTAAGAACTTTATAGGCTCCTGCGCAATACTTTAATACTTAAAATCAATATCATTTTTGGGTACTAGCGAAGAAGAGAAAAATTTCAATAATTTTTGAAATTTGGCTTTTTGCTCACGTGATATTACAAATATTCGATTTTTAAATCTTCATTTTCGTTCCATAAGTTTGATACAAATCGAAGGAACTCATAAAACTGTGTCGAAAATTGGTATAGAGTGATTTACTTGGATACAATTTGGCTGAGATAATTGGATTTTAAGTTTCAAATGAATTAGTCAATCAGAATGCAGCATTTTTAAAATACCATAAAAACCTACCAGAAGGTCCAAAAATAAAAAGTAATACCAATTTTCTACATACATTTTTGATACCTTTTGAATGGTATTGATGCCTGATATTGGAATTGTAGGATTATCAAAAATTGCGGGTCAAGTGATTCGTGTCTATTATTCAGCCAGCTTTTTAATCCAATTATTATTATAATGTATTCAATGTCACTGTGCATCAATAGTTAGGTATTTTGTGTATAGGAATGTTACTTCATTGCTACAAAAACGTTCGAAAATTATAGTTGCTCATTTTTGCCCTCCTGCTGGCCCGCCGTGCTGGGCCCTTCCGAAATCTGTGTTTCTCGTAGGAGGATGGACTATTTCTCCTAAGTAATGTAACTGAGAAACTTCCAAACTGAAAAGTCTCAAGAAGTTAACCGGGTGCATATTGCGTACTTACTATAACATGAACCGACCAGAACCCACCAGAACCCAGCAGGAACCCACCAGAACCGACCAGAACCCACC
>JAUCNQ010128612.1:0-10015 GCA_032352715.1 Bougainvillia muscus | reverse complement strand
AAAATATGGGAGAGTGTAAAATTGTTATTATAAATATTGCTATCACTGCTGAAAATTTTGAAATGCTTAAATCTTTCAGGGTGATGAGGGACCGTCCCCAAATTTCGTATGGAAATTCTTATCAATTTTCATATATCTTTGTGCATTCAAAATATGCACAAAGACACTTCTTCCTTGATGAAAACGGTACGATTTGTGATACGAACTTATTGTGGACGAGCCCTAAGTTACTATGCAGTATATGCTTGAAGGGGATAACTGAAATTCAGCTTTTTAAGTTTCTTTTTTTCCTATAAACTTTTTTCATGATACAGTATAAGAACGTTTTCCCTTCTCGAATCTATACAATCAAAACCGTGCGATAGTTTCGACTGTGCTTCTTGGTTTAAATTTTTTGCATTGTGTCCGGAGAAAATGAGTAGATGGGTGCTGATTTTCTTTCGAATGAAGTATTAAATACAACCAAACATGGGCAAAATATAAGAAACGATATGTGTATCTGTTAAATCTTTTTTTATTACTATTTTTACTTGTAGACCCACAGCTGCTTCATAACATGCAAGAAAAAATAGGAAGGAAAACCGACAAAACTGAACTGTAGTGTTTTAAAGCACGTACCAATGTAAAAACACATGTGAAATATTGGACTAGAAATTTGAATGCGAACGCATCGGATCACTATGATTTTGTAATAACATATTACGAAATTTCATGATTTATATTTATTTCCTTTCCTCACGAACCTTGAATGTGAAACAACGGGTTTTCTCTGTCCACGTAACTAATTGGCCGAATTATTAATTTTGCTATAAATTATGTGTGTTTTATGTTAATTATGCTTTCGCAGGTAAAAGATATGAACTATAAACACGTTTGTCTATTGTTATCACAATTTGATTTGATAATTCAAGCAGTGACATCGTCTTATTAAACGATAGACGTTAATTATTACCGCGAAAATTTAAAATAACTTAATGCAAATTTGCAAATAGAACAATACGGGTACCAGTTTTACAAACACGGATAGTACAATAGAATTTGACACGTAGTTCATCTTTCTCTTTTATACATCTATGCTTTTACTAAGTCACAGCAGTAAAATGTAGACTCAAACTCATATATTTTTAATTACTTTAGTATGGTCCATCGTCATACAAAAGCATTTAAGAATTAAAACTTCTTGTTCTGTACCGTGATGCTTTGACTAAGGCTAGATCTGCCACTGCGAATTAAACATTCAGTTTACGTTAATTCAAAGGCTCATTATTTTTTGCCAATCGACCTTTACTGTTTTTCATGTAAAACACGCTTGTTTGCTGCCTGTACGAGGTTTTTGCAAAATACAGTTATATATCAAATCTCCCCTTTGTTAAACTTAATTAAAAATAAAAAAGGTAAAGCTGAAGGTAATGCACATATCCGGCTTCCCGCGTTATGTGGACGAGGCTAGCAGAAGAGCTTTACGCGACTGTGTATAAGCTTGGCATGACCTAACCTGACCCATGTTTGTTCGTTGTGTAACCTCAGGTTTAACATGTTGTGATGCAAGTATAACATAAGGTTCAGCAGGTTCTCCCAGTGAAAACATGATGTTTTCATGTTTGTTCCTTGTATCATTACAGGTTTAACATGTTATGCTGAGTGGATAATATGAGGTTAAACTTGTTCTTCTGGATAAAATATGATGTTTCACTTATGTTTCCAACTTCAAGAACATTAGGTTTACATATGTTTTCCAACCTGCAGTTGTCCGAAATAGAACATACGACAACATCAGATATTCTCCAGCTTGGATTTCTTAAGACAACATAAAGAACATCATGTTTTCCATATGTTTTCATATGCTTTCCGAAAGCTTTCTCTTGTCATCTTCCTTTCCGATTTTATCTGGGAAAAATGCTGTCGAGTTCTTCCCTTTTTAAATAATGTGTGAATAAAGTATTCTCTACTATACTCTAAACTGAACACCTGAGGTTAACCTGTGCGGTTTGTGAATTACGGACACAAAAATATGTACGGTCTGGCCGAAAGTTGTATTAGTCAGAGTCGTTCTGGCCCGAAAGCTAAAGCTTTAGTGTATTTAAGGTCAATTAAGAAATTATGCTTGAAAGTGAGCATTAAATCAAACACGTTAAAGCTTATCCTGATTTTTCTTGGTTTGTGAAAACAAAACTTGTTTTTGTATGTAGTTGGTTGGTTAAGTGGTAAAGTAAGAGACAGATTTACAAAGTTATTACATCATAGGTATCATTTACTATCACAAATTAATAATCGTGACTTTGCCTACAGTAAATCAAACTTAGATACAATGCTTTTGCCGTTTTCTAAACCTTGCTAAAAAGCTACGTGCCAAAGCCATATGGGATTGCTGATTGAAACAACTATATCTCGGGAGAGGAGAACCGTGGGCGAAAAAACGTATGCAAAATGTTAATATCTTTCAATAAACGTCTATAAGCTTCTCCACGTGCAATGCTTGTCTTCAATGATAACCAAGATTTAATCACGTATTGGCATTAAAATACAAAATAAATATACTAGTATATAAATATAACATAGGGCAAGAGAGTGACTGCAAATGAACCTAAGTCTATGACTTACAGGATAAACCTGTTGAAAAGTTGAATGACTGCATTGTTGCTTGACCAATCAGAGAAAGAATACAACTATTCCACGTAACTTATTACATTAATAAAGCGCATGCGCTCAAACATCTATTCAAACCTCGTTCTCAGAGTCGTTTGTAAAACATTTACCAGCTCTTTACGATCGCCGTAAAATCCTTTTCCAATAGAGCAACTAGAAAATGCTTGCATTTTAACAATTACAGAGTAGAATTATCTTTGACAAACAATTATTCATGGAATTAGTTCTCAAAAACAAACAAATTTAAAACTACAGGTTTGATTTTCGTTCTATAATACTAGGTCTGAGCTACCTCCTGCAAAAATTACCTGCTCAAGACGAAGAGTAAGACGGACACTTTTCTCTGCACCGAAGGTGTCCGTCTTATGGAGGTTTGACTGTATAGTATTGACTACGGATAAACTCTGCATATATTTTTGAGAACTGGTCTGTAAAAACCCATAATGGCGTATGTCTGCCATTATGGATTTTTTATGTCGGATAGGTGTATTCGTTTCACAAATTTTTTCGTTTTCATCTCAGAGGAAGTCTAATTGTGCATACAAAGTAATTGAAGTAATTTTTCCGACAGTTGCCTAATGTGGTGTACACTAGACTACAAAACACTGCAACACAAATATTTTTTTCGCTAAGGATTTTATAATACAACCAGGAGAAATCTGAAATAAACCTCCAGATTTCAGTTGGTTTATAACATAACTTTTCGTACAGTGAAATTTCCTTCAAAAAGAAATGAAAACAACAACAAAAACGGATGAATGTCTTTCACAGCCGCCTCTTCGATTCCTACGTATCTATTTTTAGACCAGTTGTACACATTCTGCATACAAGCATACTACTTAAAAAAAGCTATTGCTAATAATTAATTTGATAGATAATTACCAATTAATTGATAAGCTAATACTACGACTGTCTTCAATTTGCATACCGTTAAAGCTCAAATAAACGCCCATGCTAAAATAAACGCCCCTGAAATAACGCCCAAGTAAAAACTTAGAAAACCCAATAAACGCCCTCTTAAATAAACGCTTCCCTCGAATGGACGCCCCCTCTCAACCTCTGAAAGAAGGGAACATAATCTCATGTTAATGACTTCTATCTAAGCAGAGAGTCGATGCCTGATAATGACTAATGAACCAGTTTGCATTTGGGGTCTAAAGACGCATGTGGTTTAGCTTGGTCACTCCTACATAATAACTTTCCATATTTCAAGCGCTCAATACTGGCATTTTACTGATTTAATTACAATTGTATTGTTTATGAAAGAGATGTTTGTAATATATATATGGAAAAAAAATATCTTAAGGGAAATTCTTTGTTGTTACTGCTATGGAACATTAATTTTTGTGAGAACGTCCATCTTAAATAAGCGCCCTCTTGAATAAACTTAAATTATATTAACACCCAGGGCGTTTAATCAAGCTTTTACGGTAATCACATACACATTTAATAAAAACCTTTTAATTTGATGATAACGACTTCTCTTAAAAGTAACATCCTTATCTTGCAGTTAAGTTGAATTACTCTCATTTGCGAATTAGACCTACTCGGATCACCAAGATGAAAACTAAAACTATTTATATATTATTATTTAACTGATGGTTGTTAGCTTTTTAAAGCAAAAGACCTTTCGTTAAGCTATTAAAAATTAATAACTTTCGTCCTGGCACCTCCTATAACTTCGTTTTGGGCAAGTGGAAAACAATGGTAAAAACTATACATCATAAGAATTTAATGCTTAAGGGTAACCTTTGGTGAGGGTCCAGGGAATTTGGTTCAAAGCTAACATCACTAGTTTAGTAATGGTATTAACACTAATGAAATTCAAGATGACTGGGCGGATTCAGAACAAATGCTTTTACTTAATGACAGCAGTAAATTTAGAACTCAAAATCATTAATCTTTAATTTCTTAGTTTATGGTGATAAGTATTTTAATATATATCACCATAGTTTAATTAAAGATTAAACCTTGCGAACGTTGTTATTTGAATAGGCACTGAGCGCTACTGTGTCTGATATCTACCAAAATGGATTGGCATTGCGTATATCTATAAATACGACTTTGTGAAATTGTTTGTTGTTAAATAATGCAGAACAACACGTGTAGAGCTAAAAGCTTTAATTCTTAATAGCTTTCAGGATGACGATGGGTCTTAACCATGTTCCACACGGGGGAGGGTCAAATTGGCTCATGGCGATCTTGATTTTGACATTAATTCGGTTTTCAGTCATTATGGCGTAATATGTACACCAGAAACGCTCATTTACAGACCAGATATTTGATTTTACCTACCAGATTCATTGAGGAGTGAAATGTAACGAATTGCATTATTATATAGAGACACATATTACTGTTCAGAGACATAAAGAGACATATTTACACTTAAAATATACAAAAAAATTATATTACATTATTTATTGCAAACAAGAATATTCTCAAATTTATAGAAAACATTTATGGATTTTCAATTAACAAACTCTCCTTACATTACTAATATTGTTAAAACGACTAGATTTGGTCATATCAGTGTTTATAGACATAGAAAATGTTTAAAAATTACAACAACATTTAATCTACACCAATATTTAATCCATAAAATAGATACATAAAGTGTAACTAATCACGTCATGATGACGTCATAAACATCAATGTTTATTGCAGAGAGATCAATGACCGTAGATCAATGGTTAATATAGCATAATATAACCGTTGGCCAAATTGACCCCCATTCATACAAAGGCCAAAAAGGCCCAGATTTAATTGGATTAAGAGACCCATCATCATACATAAAGATGAGAGTTAATCAATTTGGGCATGCTTTGAATCTCCATTTCATTGTGCCTAGTTAAAAGCATGTTCATTGGTCATCTCCTTATTTCCAAAGCGACCGGATGGTCGATTCTGAATCCAAATATGAGTATCATTTTTACTAGAAATACAGTCTTAAAATCTTTATACTGACAGACGTACATATATATCCATGACAAAAAAAATGCTTAAAGCATGTCATTAAAATACAAAAGGACTGAAACATATGCTTGGTCAAGTATTAAGTCTCTAAGTAGCATTTAATATTCTCTTATTCAGCAGTCTTTATATTGAAGTATTGATCAAATAATTCCTCTCTTTACAGATTAACACAGTCACACCTCCAAGATAGAAACTAAAAGTAAGTAATTATTAATGGCTGACATATGATGACTAATTAGCACTAAAAAATTAATGACGTACGTTTTTTTTGCATACTTATGATAATGACTTTTGATTTCAATTTTATTGCTTTAACTAGGTAAAATCTTAAAAATATCATCGGCCTGCTTGTTATATAGCAAGGATGAACTTACGCATCACAAAGAAAAATAATTAATTATACCCTGCTATCAGTATATATATCTACCATCAGTAACAAATATTTCTGACTTAAAACTGAGTTAAAACGCGCTTTTGATTGGCCTAAAATGTTGCTTTAAATCCTGGACGACTAATAAGGGAAATCTCCCACGCAGTCGTTTGGCCTTCGACCTTCGATCTTCATGCTGTTGTGAATACAAGAAAAGGGGAGAGACTATATATTCTAATTGTAGCCTTTATAATCTAATTGCACCAAATATTGTAATATAATCCTGAATATTGTTTGTTATATTTTGGAAAAATATGTAAGAGAGAAATGTCCGTTAGGACTTTTTATACTAAAGACACTACAAGAAATTTCCTTGCAGCATTTTCAGTGATAAAATAATCAATGTTTACAAATATAGATACAGTTATCTCTGTAACGCCTAGTGTTTATTAAACGGTCATACACACTTAAACAATGATGAAGCATTTTGCTTAAGGATTGATATAGCGTGAGTGACCATTTTGTTACCATCAGGCATTATAGGGATATGAAAGGCGGATTTAAACCTATAATCTTGTTCAAAATATATAAAACTGGTGCATATTTCCTCAATAAAAAAACTCTGCCCCCATTTACAAAACTGTACAAGCCCTCTTTCTGTCACCAAGCACATAAAAAACCTCATTTCAGCCCAAAAATTAAATAAAAGACTGTGTTAAGCAAGAAAGACATGGACTTTCTTTCCAATCTCAATGTCTTTTGAACAAGATTGTAGTCAAAGCCCACAGATGGAGCGTAGCTGGAGTATAGAAATGGGGTTTGTGCAATGGCAATTCTACTTTTACACACAAGAACCAACAGTGAGATGGTATTGCTGGCTGATGGGTGATTTTAAGTATTTGAAAAATGTGTTTACTTTTTTACAACAATGACTCGAACCAACATAGAGATTAATGGTTTCGTACATTGACCTTTCAGAACAGTGGAAGTGTCCGATCTAAAAGCTTGTTTTCTTTCTTGTTAGGTAGATAATGTCTTTACTTATAAATAAGAGATGCTTATTATATGCTTTATGTTTAGGAAATCTAATTCAGAACACGTCCAGCAAAAAGAAGACATTAAAATATTACTTTTTATTTCTTTAATGTATGTTGACGAGTCTCTTAGGATCTTCCATAGAATTCTCGTTCTGGTATAGCTTAACCACAAGGTGTCCTACCTCTACTGAAATTATTGAGGTAATTTTTTTCGGGAATGCTGCTAGACGGGGATGATTGGTTACTTGGTTACTTCATTGATTTCCCATATTTCCTTTAGCCGTTATTGGCTAAAGCCTTATGAAATGGAACTGACAGTATATTTTGACTGGTTACTTTATTTCACTTAAAACATGACACAATTTTAGTTTTTGATAAAATCTTTCAGATTATATAAATGTTACCCGATTGTTTGGAAAAGTTCCCCAATTTTTCTATTTTTTTGCTTTTTTTGCTAACTTCCGAGTTATCAGGTAATTTTTTCCAGTCATTTTACAAGTAAGCAATTGGTAATGAACTCAGAATAACGTAGAAACCATCAACATCAAAGTCTGTGGCGCAAATAGAACTTTAAAAACTTAATAAGATCGGATTTTATCAGATTTTAATTAAAATACACATTTTCCGGAGATGTTTGGGGATATCAGGATTATCAACATATTTAATGACGTCACTATCGAAATGATGACGTAATCAATGAACTTCTGGTGTCCGAAAGTTTGCTAGTTCAAAGAAGTACAATTTTTATACATTTCATTTGCAATTCGTGCTAAATTATATTCATGTTCGATAAAGTTCTTGGTTAGCATCCTAGTATTTGATGATTTACGTCGGTTGATTGCAATTAATTAGGAGACCAAAACTTGAAATTAGAATGTTCGACAAATCCACTTAGGAATTCTTTTAAAACATCTTTAGTTCTGTAAAACCCAAGATAACATGAAAAATGCCATTCCTGATGGAATCGTAGTTTTTACACCTAATTTATGCTTATCAGTGGTTTTCTCCCTCTCAGTAATGCTGGGTTTTACCCAGTTGTTTGTGCATTCTTACGTTTTCATTGATTCATTTGGTTCGTGCGTGCGCACAGTTTTATCCGTAAAAACTGGGCGTGCGCGTGAGCCCAAGACAGAATTGAGAAGATCATCTAAGTGACAACATGTGCTAAAAGTGATATCTATATAGTGATTTGATTTTAGTGATTCCTGAATGGATTATATAAGACCTGTGTGGTCAGTCTGTTTTGATAATTGTTATAGGTTGTGTGTATATGTAGTTTTGGATTGATAAGAAAGTTTCCGTGCATTTTGGTTTATCTGTATGCCCGGATCGCCCAGTATGAAATAGCGGGATACAATACACCTGATCTTGAGGAGTTGTATTATTAACGATAAATCACCTTTGAAGTACTTCATTCCTATCAATTTCATTCAGAAGAGCGTCTTTGTGCATAATATATATGCGCATTGAATCGGTATTTGAGATGAAAGTAAAATTATTTCTTAAATCACAAATTAAAATAAATTTTAAAGACAAATCCCAACCATCTATTTATTTCCGATGAAATTTCTTACACGCCATAATCTCTTTATTTTTATAAATGTAAATACTTCTACCAAATCGAAAAACTGCAATAGGACTCGACGAGGAAATATAAATGGGTATCAGGGTTGCTCCATAGACAGAGATTAAATTTCCGTACGAAAATTATCTCAGTTGCAGCTGGAGACTTTGGAGGGACGCTGTGAGCAAAGCAATAATTGTTCGATTCGATACAGCTAGGCACGTGCCTAATATGCCTATAACTGGATCCAACCCTGAATATTACCATAAGAATAAAGATTATGCAACTGAATTGATATGTATTTCTAATCCTATAGCCCAGTTGTGATAGTACAATGTTGGATTTTAAAACTCGTCTTAACAGCTTACGTCAACACCGTGACGTTAATGACGTTATAATATAACGTTTTTTTGTGTCTTTTTACTATTTTCAGTGAAATTAGTACTATTTGACATAATATAGGTGTAAAGCTCCAATAATACACATTATATTATTAAAAACGAAAATTTCTAGTTCTTCATTTTGACGCTCTGACTAGGAATGGATCCAACACTGACCTCCCTTCGGATATGAATATATACCATCTAATATTTAAAGAGTTTTCTTTTAGGAACATAATAAACGGATATGGAAGACATACATGATAGTCAAATTAAAGCACTAGCCATTATTGACATTGGTTGTCAGAACATGTGCAAATTAATTAAATATTTTCTGTTGTTAATTGACTTTTCAAAAGATCCAGGAGTTGTTCTTTCAAATCAACTACAAAAACAACAGTTATCTTCAATCCCATCACTAAATCTGGATTGCAATAAAGAAAAACTTCTGAATGCTGATGGAACCATCAAAAACAGTATAAACATTAATGATTTTGACCTTATAGTTCAATACGAATTCTTGATGTGCATCGATGATTTCAATACAAGTAAAACGCAACGACAGATAGCTAAATGTAAAAGCAGCAACCATAGACGATGTTGTTCTAGTTGTAACCACAATTGCCCAACTAAAAAATGCAAATCATGTAACAAACGGAATAATGTCTGCTGCATTAAAAATATAGGACGATGCAATCACCCATGCATGGGTTCAAATAATGGCGTATCTTGTGGTGTTTCAAATTCAGAATGTAGACAGAAATATACACCATGCTGTGTTAGGTGTAATAGATGCTTTTCTTGCGCAGATCAAAATAACACAACATGTGAGATTAGAACTTTACGAAATGCAATTGAAACTTTGAAGCATTTGAAAAACTTAACGTTTCATTCTTCAAAAGAAAACTTTGATGGGCTGTTTAGGTTTGAAAACTTCCCATCATGTAGTAACTGGAGTGATGTCCTTGCAACATGCCAATATGAAATTATGGAAATTTTAAACTATCTGTGTAGATACCAACAGATTAAAAATTCAGATGTAAAA
>JAUCNQ010128590.1:0-10015 GCA_032352715.1 Bougainvillia muscus | reverse complement strand
AAGGACACTTCTGTAGGAATTTTTCAAATATTTACCGAACACATAATTTGAAGAACACGTACAGATGGCTGCTTCTGTTTATATACTTGTTCCATTTTTAAAGATACGTGAAAAATGAGCCAACGTCTGATGTTTTTACGACGGTTAACTGCAAGTTGTCCACAATAAAAATAATTTTATAAAACCAAATATTAATTCCTAACAATGACTCTATGATATTGTAAAGACGTCTTTCGAACGTCATGTTTGTCATGGCATTTGTTACGAGAATCAATATTTTCCAGACATCAAACGTGCAGTTTTTATTTGTTTAATGTTCTTTTAAGAGTAAATAGATTAAACGAAGAACAATATCCGAAGAAGTGAGACCTTCCTTCCCTTCCCACAACTATTCGAGAAAAAATAGTAAAAATAGCCCTGGGATCGACAAAATAAATAGTCCTAATAGAATCGGGTTTTCCAAATGACGTAAAGTGAGTTGTTTAGATGAGAGTTTACTCTAATCTACGACGGTAACGCTATATTTTACCTTTGTGAATATTAGCTACTTTGTGAATATAAACTACTTGTATTCCATCCTGTTAGGATGGAATGCAAGTAGTCTATATACACAAAGGTGAAATCCTCGTTGACTTCGTAGATAACACTGCGCGTATACTCGCTATTTTCTTGTTACCGCAGTGATTTGCATATGTTGTTGTTTCGGTGACGTGATTTGTGTTGTCTGGTCAACTATATAACTTCTAAGCGATAGTTCATAAAATTCGTATTACAATTAGTTTCAATTTCATTCAGAACAAGTATCTTTGTGCATACAAAATTAATTGTCTTTGTGCATACTAATGTCTATGATTGTAATTATAGTCAAATAGTAGATTAAAGATTTCTCTTTCAGTAAACGAAGGCGAACTTGTATAAGCTTAGAAACTGACCTTGCTACGGGATGCAGTTTTGTTTTACTCCTCTGCCCACCTTTTCAAATGATAAATCAAAACTCGAACTACTAAGGGATTATGTCTGAAAATTATTTTTCAACACCTTCTGAGATATTTAGACATAATTCCTTGGCAAAGAGGTTGTTTTTCTTGTAGCTAGAAAGTAAGAAGGATAATAAACGGATTATCTAGGTTTAAAAATACTATTGATAAACTGGCATCCCTGGCAACGAAGAATTTATCAAAAATGATTTTTCATAAAAGAATTGTCAGTGACGTAAGAAGTAGTCATCTACGTTAATTTCCAATTAGTCTCGCTAATTACTGATTTTCTATATAGGAATAGTTGTCTGAAATTAAAACGAATAAATTTGATTGGCCAATAATGAAGTAAACGTCATCATGGTTTAATTAGATTGCGATATGTTGATTTTCTGGTGAATAAATTCGCTAATGGAATACCCTTTTTAGGCATATATTAAAAGTGTTCAACTCAAGAAATATATCATTAAATATTTGAAAATCAGTGGAGATACAGTGTGAACTTTATCACTGAACATTGCAACATTATTTCATTGTGACAACCCATTGGGGATTTGGTTCATTAAAAAGTGATATTTTTATACTTTTATTGCGCAAGAGATATTTCGCAAACACATTCGAAGTTGAGATAAATAGCGAGATATTGCCGATTTATACATCAGTCGTTATAGTGATACTATCCAGAGATAACTTATCCATACATTAACTTTAACCTGGAATTATTATTAGAACTGAAAGAAAATGGTTTTGCAAGCTGATATACGTGATTTTACATCTTTTGATAAACTTGAAAGAATTTCAAATTGGTTGAATGACTTGCCCGTTTCATCAAAGGAAGATCAAGTTAAATGGGATACAAATATATTCTCCTTATGCTCAGATGACCTTGACAGTGAGAATAACACCGAACCATCATTCTCTGTTTCCGATTGTTCCGATGAAGAATGTTCCGTTTGTGTTTATAACAGAATTTCAAACATTGAAGGGAGTGATAATGACAGCGTGTTTACAGATCATTTAGACACTAAAGAAAGTCAACAAGACATTATACGTAGACGATTGATAAGTAGTATCAGCATTCGAATTCAAGGACGAAGTGTTGAACGAGTCAAATGGAATACAAAAGATTCAGATTTACTTTTAAACGTTGAAAATCGACTCTTTCCAATTCATCGCGCAGTTATTAGTAAACATTCTGACGTCTTTAAGTTTATTTTACAAAAACATTATGGTGAACTCATGTTACAGATACACGAAGATGTGGACACAGCTCGCCTTCTCTTAGAACATTTATATGGTTGCAAAGTACATTTAAACGTTCAAAACTGTGACGATTTGTTACAACTTAGTAAAAAGTTAAATGTTCAGAGCCTTGAAGACGAATGTAAAATCTTTCAAAAGCTGAGTAAACAAGACAAAACGGGACTGAGAATTCAAAACACTCTAAGTAAATTATCTGGTTTATTTTTTATGAGATAAATGTGTTTTTTTAAGTTTGCAGTGTAGCAAAGCATTGCGCTGGAGACCCAAAGTCTTAAAATTATTATATTATTTATAATAATAATTTTGAGTTACCATCGTAATTCCTGGATTCATAACTGCTTACGACCGCACAATTTTCATCATAAAAGAAGGGTTTTTGCAAAAAGACACTTTTTCTTTATGAAACTTTATAGGGATTCCCATATGAATTTTGTGTCCCTAAGTAAGTTACACGTCTCTTTTGTTGTTTGCAGTAGACCAAAATGTCACCCAGTAAACATTATCTGTGAAAAGAGACCTTTTTTCGATTTTAACCATTTTTCTTTTGATTTCCAATGCGTTACTTCATTGAATATTTTCTGATTACTTAAATAAGAACCTTTGGTAACAAAGGAAAATTTACTATCTGTAAGAAGATGGTAACGTTTCATCTCAAAATAAATTGTTTAATTTCCATCTCAGAAGAAGGAACCGGCATTGTGCATATGAAGTGTGAAAAGACACTTCGTCTGATTAAAAAATTGATGGGAATAAAGCGAATTCAGACGAATCCTAAATAAGTTATTTCTCCGGTCGAGAGAATAAAACAACCAATTTTATATTTTTCCTATAAATGGCTATAAATGTATTTCTTATGACGTTATATTATGACGTATTTTTGAACCAATGTGTGTATTCTGTAATATATTTCAAAATGTATGTTTTTGTAGAAACTTTAAAGTATAAAAAAATATTTGATTATTAAGATTTGTTTACAAACAAAACTCTTGTTGTTATCTATTTCTCATTCAAAATGGTGCAGTAGAAGTGGTTGATTAGTTTTCTTGTGTATTCCCAACAGGACGTCCTTTGGTATTGCTACAGAAGTTTAAACTTCAATGGCAGATATATTTCTATAATAAAGACCCATGCTGATTTATTTCCATTTTACTGATTTGAGCACTTAATGTCCTACCCTAAATGAAAATTTATGTTATGATTTTATAAAACAACCAGTGGAAAACTGTAGTTTTAGAGCAAAGATCTGCAGGTTGCATGATAAAATCCTTAAAGTTAAAAGATTAATGTAATCAATGAATTTGAAATCTCATCACTGCAAGAAATGTTGTGTTATACAATGCCAATTTTATCAAACTACCTTGAGAAATCTAGAGTTCTACTCCAGATTTATTCAGGTCATTTGATAAAATTATGATTTTATGCACTGCAATTTGTTTGAAAAAATTGCAGCACATATGGGCGTTAAAACATTTATGGGCGTTTAAACATTTGTGGGCGTTTTATTATATATTGTATCACAAGTTATATCTAAAAGGGGGTGGTTCTATGCTATATTACTTCCGCACATGAGTCAAATTAGGTTAAGATCCCTGCTTAAACATAGCCAGAAAAACAATACCATTACAGCATCCTGTTCCGTTCATACGATTTATTCGTTAGTTCCGTTTTAAAATCATTTTTAAGTCGTTAAGAGAGATGAGCATAAATTATGCAGTAACCACAACTATAACAATAAGTTACCTCCTTCGTTATCTAATATTCTAGTGCTATTTACCAATGTTTTTGGTGTATCCAGGTAGGGGGTAAACCCTTGGCTATATATGTCATACAAATATTTATAAATAACAGAAATGTTTGTGGACAGGTAGTAGTATTTTTTTCGTGAAAATAAAATAATAAATCCATAATGGCAGACTTGAGAGGCGGATTAAGAACTCGAGTCCTCATTCTACTACTAACACTTAGGGATCAATCACAAAATACAGATCGCGAATCATTCCATTGTCATCACAGAAGAAGTGTCTTTGTGAACAAAGACACGCCTTAAACAACTTCTAATATAAATACACGCCTTCTGAGTGAAAATTGATAAGTTATATGGACGGCCCCTTAATCACAGTAGTAGAACGAAGACTCAAAGACATCGATTTCGGATTGCTTTAATGTTTGTATGTATGTATTCTTTATTTAAAGTTGGTGCTTACACTAATTTAATCCAACTGTATAAAATTGAATTAAAAGATTAAAAAATATATAAAGATCGGTTTCCAATCATTCTTTCTAACGGTAGGAATAAGAAAGATCAGGAAAGAATAAATGTTAGATCAGATAATTAAAAACCGGCCTCAGATTTGTACTATAGCTAATTGCAGCACAACATTAATTGCAAATTTTGCACTGGCAATACACTTTGCAGTTTTTCACTGCAATCATGAATTTTTTGTATGATTCAGATTCTTTCACATAATGGGACAAGTGATTCCACGCGATATAAACCCTAAAAACGAACGTATTTGCACAAAATGTCGAGCTACATTTTGACAATTTAAGAGTGGGCCCTGTGCGGAGATTATATCTGGAAGATTTCACACTAAAGATCTCAGCCACGAAACTAGGAGAAAGATCATTAAGGGATTTAATAACCTCTGCAAGCATAAGTTTGAGGTTTCGATTATCAACTGTTTCGTGACCTGTTAATTTAAGTAGTTCATCCAGGCTACAATTAAATGTATCTGTCTTGGCACGGAGTGCTCTGCAGAAAGCTGTGTCCAACATGCTGTTACAATGTTTTCCACAGAACATCCAGATGAGTGGGCAGTAGTTGAAAGATGACATTATATATGCATTGAATAACAAACTGGCCTTTTCCGTTGACATGTAGCTGCGAATTCTTAGGAGAGCCTTTGACTTTTGGTTGACCCTCTTACAGATTTCAGTTAAATGCTCAAAAAGAGATAGTTTGTTATCAATATTTACACCTAAGAGTTTAACAACCTTGCTACTTAGGACATTAATGTTGCCCACATCAATCTCAATAAAATTGTTCCCAATACCAAGAAAAATAGCTTGGAATTTGGAACCATTTGCAGCCAGCGAGTTCCAGTTGAACCAATCGGATGCACGGAGCAAGTCTGATTTGAGCCTAGTTAATATACTAGTAAAATCACGATCACATGCGGACAAGGTGTTGTCATCTGCAAAATTACAAATATCAGTTTCGAGGATTAAGACAAATAGGTCGTTAATAAAAATGTTAAACAAATTGGCCCTAAAACCGAACCCTGGGGTACACCAAGTAACATCTCAAGCCAATCACTAAAACTAGAACCGATGCGAATCCTATGCTTTCGATGTTTGAGATAGCTATATAGAAGACGTAGGCTTTTGGTTCCAAAACCATAAGCCTCTAATTTTGCAATTATTAGGTCATGGGGTAAGGAATCAACAGCTTTTGAGAAGTCCATTAAGATTGCACCAACTATACCACCATTACTTAAGCAAGTTTGCCATTTGTTTAACATATTTAAAAGTGCATACTGGGTGCTATAACCCTTCCGGAAACCACAAAGATAATTCGATGGTCGAGTCTGAAGAAAGTTGTGCATTTAACTGACCATTAGTCTCTCAAAAATCTTAGAGGTCACCGGAAGTAGACTGTATCGGTCTGTAATTTGTCTTGTCACAAGTATTGCCCTTTTTGTGAATTGGTAGGATATCAGCTTGCATTAACTCAACAGGGAATATAGAGTTATCCACTGTTGAGTTAAAGCACTCCTGTAATATTGGTGAGCAAATTTCAGAGGCAAGCTTTAATATTTTCGGAGGAATCGGACTACTAGATTTCTTGGATTCATTTAGGCCGTTTATAGCCTTTGCCACATCATCAACACTCACATGAGTGAAATCGAAGATACCGCCATCTTCGAATCTTTCCTTAATACGCAAGATACTAGGGTGGCTTTCGTATTTACGTATTGCAGAAAGGACAATATCAGGAGTCTCTTCGAAGCCACTATTCCAAGAAGGAATATTCATACCGTCAGTAATCCTATTAAAATAGTTATTAAATGTTCTAGCAATATCCAAATCATTATTAATCAGAGTTTTACCTTCCAGCAGCTGAATACGTTCATTCATGGCGTCAATTTTTCCTCCAAACATTGGTTTGCAAGCTTTCCAAAAATTTGAAGTGCTCAGTGTGGCATCATGAAAGAACTCCCTCTTAGCTTCCCTATTCAAACCTACAACATAATTTCTCTGACGCCTATAGGCTGCCATATGCTCAGGATTTCTGGTGTGCGTGGCTATCCGTTATAATTGTGATCTTTTCATGATAGCCTTTTTGAGTTCCTTTGTAACACACGGCTTATTGTTGGCGCAAAGAAATTTTGTCTTAAGCGGGGCTTGACGTTTTAAAATATTATGGGATACGTTTTGGAATTCAGTATAGCACGATATATTACTATGGTCAATACAACTTTTCAACTCAGATAAAAATTGTTCCTTGTTGAATTCTTTGTATTGTCTATTGTTTACAGATAATGGTGGTAGTTTCAAATATTTAGTCTTCAACATTGTATAAATTAACATGTGATGGTCACTAAGTCCTGTTTCAGTTATGCCTGTATGTTGGAAGCTGTGTTTACGATTTGTGAGAATAAGATCTATGCACGTTCCTTACGTTGTTTTACGAGTAACGAGGTTATATAGACCATTTATTTCAATAAAGGAACTGAGTACAGAAGATGATGGCTCAATATTAAAGTCACCCATAATTACAAAGTTATCATATTTACTGCTATAGGTATACAAAACTTCAGAAAAGTGACTCAAAAAATAGTTAACATTCTGTTTAGGTGGCCTATAAATACTAAATATTACCCATTTTTGCTTCCTAAGATTAATCTCAATAGAAACAATTTTCAAGTATGAGTCTAAATGTAGAGTAAATTCACGCGTAGTTATATCATTTCGAACATAAACAAGACGGCCTCCAATGTTTATGATACCCTGGCAGGATAAATTGGTTAGTAGGAAAAGAGTCATCTAATTTGGTCTCAGCTATACATAAAACGTCAACTTTCCCATCGAGTAAAATATGAAGGTCTTGCAATTTATTTCTTATTGAATTAATATTGATGTAAGACATAATTAAGTTGTTTGGGTGTGTAATTTTAATTGTTTTTAAGCACCCAATACTATCATCAAAAACACTGTTCGAAATAGGATCATTACTACTGCATTCATCACTTTCTTCCACCGCGATTCAATATTTTCCCCAGATAATTCCTTTGAAATTTTGTGCCAATCGCGACAAACCTTTTCTGTTTAGATGTAACTTTCTCTGAGATAAACAAGAGCTGTCAATGTTACTATTATCGATGTAACGTAATTTCTTCTTCCCACAAAACTTCAGAATTAAATCGTTGATTTCTTTAACCTTGGCGTAACCGTTCGCCCGGTCTTCTCTTGTACAAACTTTCGATAAAATAACTTCCGTCTTTGGACTACCATCATTGATTTGCTTTAAGATATTTGATAGATTGTATTCTGTGTTAAGTTTCTTGCCTAAATCGTTAGTGCCGACATGAATTATTATCTGGTCGGGCTGCTTTCGAATTAATGGTTTAATGTAATCGTCTAGGTCAAGTGAAGTTGCACCAGAAAAGTTTTTTGCAAGTGTTCTATAATCACTAGATGAAAAACCAGCACTAGCTATCCCATTTAACATACTATCACCGCACAGAATAGTGAACTTACGCTTGTCATTGCTCACATAATTATCAGTAGTGTTATTATTCGTGTCGTCAGAAGTAGTGTCGGTATGACTTGTGTCGCTTGAATATGGATTTTCATTGCCACTTATAAGTTGTTTATACTTTATAAATTTCTTGCTCTGTTCATTTCTTACAAATTTTAATTGCCGTTCAACACTTTTGTTAATAGTTGTAATATGTGTGACGTCATTAGTATCATTTCCTTCCACCCCCTTGTGAGTAGAATATGAGAGGTCATTATTATCATTTACTTCAATCCCCAAGTGAGTAGGTTGTTGAAGTAATTCTGGACGTTCTCGAGCTTCTGAATTATGTGTGATGTCATAAGAGGAATTTTCATGTTTGAGATGTAAAAAAGTTTTATGCGATAGTTCGATTAAGTTTTTATTTTCGGACCTTAAATGTGCCAGTTCTTCTCTAAGCAATGAAATAATGCAATTTTTATATTCCAGCTTAGTTTTTAAGGAATATACATCGCCTCCTTCCTCCAACCCATCGTACACTGATTTTGTTAAGACGTCTATTTTGTCGGTAATACTTGCGATACTTTCAGAGGCGTGCTTTTTAAAGGATTCAAAATCATCAGCACTTACCGAGTCGTTATATTAACTGTATGCGATCTTCTCCTCCAACACATTAACTTTCAGTGCATTTTTACCTTTGTATCTTGTTTGTAGAATCTTTTCCTCAGCGATGAGCATTTGGAGGGCGTCTTTAACCGTATCCGGTGTAATTTCACTCTCTGAATCAGTTAGACATTGTAATATGGTCTCTTCATCACATGATTGTTTTGAGCTTTTTCTTTTTCTAACAAGTTCTATGATTTCTTGGTTTAACATATTTGCTGAATTCACCATTTTGTGTGTATAATAATAAAAATTTAAAATATTTTACCGGAGCTCCGTTCAGCTCCAGAGACAACTCACAACTGCTAGTACTTAACTTAACTTAACTATACAGTTTACGATTCAAATTTCAGAGGCGAATTCAGAACATACTTTTACTTACGTCACAGCTGTAAAACGAAGACTTAAAGTCAATTACTGTTAATTGCGTAATGTTCTCTTAAGAGTTTGGTTCTCTTAAGAGAGCTTGAGAGAGAGCTTAAGAGAGCTTGGTTCTCTTAAGAGTTTTTATCATGCATTAAGCTCTTAAAAGATTTTTTCTCAACGGTGATGCGCTGACTACGACTGGATTCGTCACTGCATCTTCCAATCTAGTGGTGTTATTAACTCTTGTTAATATATATTTTTATAGATCTTTACTGGTTTAATCACTACGCACATCTATCCAAGTAGATCTCCTTTTTGGGGACAGTGGAGGGAGTCAATATGTCCCCAGAAGAAATAAATAATTTATCGTAGGAGCCCAGGGGTAACATGGTTAAAATAATAAAATAGGAAACATTTTGGCTTTATATAATAGCTGAAAATTGTTCTCATTTAGAAGAATTTCAAGGCATTTATCTCCTGAAAGTTTGAACACCTGCTGATTCTTAAGATTTATTTTGGATTCCTAAAAGTGAAGGCAATAAATCAATGGAATAAAAGTAGTTATTCTGGCTTCATGCACTTGAATTTCCATTTATGAATGTTGTTATTTGATAAACCTATAAACAAGAAGTGGGTTGGGATCATGCTATAATCTAGTCACTTCTGTGTATGTAGGCTACTTGCGTCCAATCCTGAAGGATTTTATTTGAAGACGAAGAAAACCATAGGTTGTTACAAATAGACGCGTCAAATGCTTTAATTTCGATTAACAGAGCAGTGACATTACACAACATGAAGATTCTTTGCCCTCAACTGTCAACTTACAACGTCAACTGTTACCAAGCACCATCTCGATTATTCGTATCTGGCGGCAAAGAAATCAAATCCTTGGAGGGCACTACACAAGGAGATCTGGTCGCCATGAGTATGTACGCTATTGGAATTCTACCACTACTACAACTTCATAAAACCAAAGTTGGGGATAACGTGGAAATAGTCAAGAAAG
>JAUCNQ010128579.1:0-10015 GCA_032352715.1 Bougainvillia muscus | reverse complement strand
GGGGGGGGGGCATTATGGCCCCCACCTAGTAACTTTAGAACCAATAACTTTCAGAACATAAAACTTGGCACAAATGTAAACCATCACATAAGGAGTCACGTGACGTAAAAACATTATGATGACGTCATCATGTCGCCGATGACGTCATAAAGAGTAAGAAAGTTTAAATTCCGACCCAAAATTTAGCAACAAAGGTTATTAGTCTCTGCAAAACACCCTAATAACCATGTCATAAGATTGAGTTATCAATTTTATATGTTTTTAGGCACTTTAACATACGTTAAACTCGATTTCCGTAGAGGGAAATGCTTTCCGGAAATTTTTCTGGCAAAACTTCCGTTTTCCCGGTTTTCCCGGTTTTCCCGGTTTTTCCGTTTTCCCGGAAAGTTTTCCGGAAATGGAAAAAATTCCACTCTCAAAATAAAGGTTAGGGTAACAGATGCTCATGTGCAAAGTTTCAGGGAGTAGTGCAGTAAAAATTAAGGTGGTTTCAAACAATAGCCAGTAATTTCTTAACCACTGCTGATATAGGAATGAAATTTTCTGCGATAACGTAATATAGGCATATGTTGAATGTGGCAAAGTAACACATCGAAAGCATTAATATAACAGAATTTACAAGGAGTCAAACATGCAGCGGGCCATTATGCCCCCCCAGGCTTAATAGGGTTAACCTATATATTTGAAATTATGCGACAGTGTTCATAAAAGATAATGATGAAGGTACGCACATTATCCCCCGCCCCTCCCCTATTTTTTAAGGTATCTTAAGTATATACACGATTCGAGAAAATTATTTCACCATAATTGGTCAACGCGGTTTTGAGTTAAGACATTTTTGTCACTTGACTTCTCAAAAAATTTAATTTGCCAATTTTCCCAATTAGTGACATACGTAATTCTGATGACGTCACAAAAATGGTGGACCAGGTTCACTCTGGTTCCGCACGAAGAACAAAAATACCATATACGGATTAGGCTTAATTCATAATAACTTCTGGTATGATGATAGATCTTTAGGGACACACCATCATAAAAAAGTAATTGAAAAATAATGAGTTTGCTGTGACTATAAAAAAACAGATTGATACGATTCGGAATGATCAGATTAAATTGCTTTCCAGCTACCAAAATAGACGTCCTAACAACGTCTATACGACGTCTTCACGTCATAAGGGCATCTTTAGATCGTCAGTTTTGAAATTGTGCTATCTGGGATAAAAGAAATTAACTAATTTAGTCATTGTTTGATTTCTGCTAATTCTGTAGCAGCGATCAAATAATGATTCTTAAATCCCTTGCATCGGCACTGAAGGAGTGAGCACTGAAGGTATATTTGTAAAGTAATATAATTAATAACAGGATGCCTTCCCCAACCAGATTATCTGAATATTCATTCAGTGAGTAGCCTACAACATAGCTCTACTCGTTTTTGTATTGGCTCCAGTTATTCTTTGAAACTCATAAGACAGTCTGATAACTGCAAATACGTAAGCATTCTGTGGATATTATGCATCGAAGAAATAAACATATACAAAATTTATTTTCTAAATTCATTAAGCCTATAACGACTGATTGCTATTTGTTACAAAATAGTAACACGCGCTTTAACAATCCTGAATCAAAATGCTTCAGGATAGTTAAAGCATGTATGTGTTGCGGTATTCACGACCGCTCTGTCCGAGTTCAGATTTTAACCAAAACTTTCGATACTCGCAAAAGGCCTGGGGCGAGACTTATCTTATTTCAGTGGATACCCCCGACCGAGATACAACATCTCTCCCCCCCCCCCATTAGCAAATACTAAACAAACAAAACAAAACCTAAATAATAAAACAGTCCTTTAAAGCAAAACTATATCATTAAGTCTGACATTCGTAAAGCCAAGTTCGGATTTGGGAGTAGATTATATCGTCCTAGTCCCATACGATTCTGTTTATTACACTATTCTCATCTTCCGAATCTTGCAAAAAGTTTAAATCGATTTCGTCATTATTTTTATCCACTTTAGTATCGTTTTTTCTTCTTCGTCCACATACTTCATCGTAGCGTTCTTTTCTGCTCATCTGAGTTTATCGCGTGTCATATACTTATTTGTTTTATTACCTTTACCGTCTATGATTTCGACTCTGTATACTAGATGTAAAACTTCAATAATCTTGAACCGCCCATGCCATTTTAATATCATTTTTAATCATTTGTTTCTTGGCATGAAAACATAAATATACGTATCTACTTCAATAATGTCATCTAACACTTTTTTTATCGTGGTAAGCTAATGCTCTTTCTTGATTAACATTCATTGTTTCTCTAGCTAGTTCGTACATTGCTGTTAACTTTAAATGATTTTGTTTCATTTCCTTTATATCATATAGAGTGTTTAATGGAATTCGAAACTTTCTTCTAAAGGTAAGTTCGGCTGGTGTAAAACCTATCGACCTGTTTACTGACGAATTATAAGCTAAAGCGCATTCTCTACACCAAGCATCTCACTCACCATTCACCAATACAATTAAAATAAGCAAGTAAATACAACTTCACAACCTCATTCATCTTCTCCGTCAAACCGTTCGACCTCGGATTATAACGCGTGGTTTTCAACTTTTTCACTCCTGATAAACTAATCAACTCCTGAAACAAATTACCTTCATATGGTGAGTCATGGTCGCTCAATAATTTCAACGGTATTCCGAATTTTAAAACAAAGTCGTACATAAATTTTGCACCGGTCTTTGCGGTTCCATCTGGTATTGGATACAACACAATAAATTTCGAAAATTGATCTACGATGGTGAGAATATGTTTATTTTCACTTTCTTTTGGTGGAAATTCCACGAAAAATCAATGGATATCGTTTCTAATGGCATTGTTTGAAAAATCCGTTTACCTAACACACTTCACTCACGAATATCCGGTTTGGCACAAATACAATCCGCCCACCCTCCAGGTTTTAGATAATGAAACTTGGCACGATATTAACTCACCATATAAGGAACAATTGAGCCTGGTCATTTTGATGATTACGTCATCGACGTCGTAATGACGTCATAAAACGTCCCAGATCCCTTATATGTCCGTACCTTCATTTCCGGTGAAATTATTAGGTTTACTTGGAAAAAACACGTGTAAAACAGTTGTAATAGGTTGCAGCTGAGTTTCGAAAATACTTTCAGTGCAAAAATCGGCCGCTATCTTTAATTTTGGCGCCAAAAGCCGGAGTTCCGGAAAATTTACCCCAATTTTTGCCTGAAAACGTCATCAATAAATGAGTCACGTAACAAAGAATCGTTGTTCCAAATTTCAAGTCAAAATGGTATGTATTTCAAAAGTTAAAGTGTTCCTAAATATTGCAAATTTTCAAAGCGAAATATGCATATTTTATAGGTGGTCTTGAACAATGACCCATAAATTCAAAACTAGTCCACCTGCTGACCTGAAACTTTGTTAAAAGGTGTACAATTGATTAATACTAAAAGGAACGAAGTTTCGGGATGATCATGTTTCAGGAAAAAAAGGTAGATTAGGGTTAAATTGTTTAAGAAAGTCCCTACCCTTCTTTTCAACGTAATATATGACTGCTAAAATATTACTATCATTACGTTGTTCTGCATGAATTATGTCTGAATCATGGTTACAAATTTCTATTCCTTTCACTTTAATAAAATTCCAAGGTTATTCGCCTTTAATATTTCGACTAATAAAATCACTAAGTACATTTTCTTTTCCTTGAATGTATCCTAACTTTACGTTCATCATTTCTAAATATTATATCCATCGATATCGTTCGTTCACTATATCTTTACGATTTGTGGTCTGTATATAGTACTACATCGTGATCGGTCAAATAAAATTCACATTTCTTTACAGCATAAAATACTCCGAAAAATTCCCTGTCTATAACTGCATAACGTTTCTCGCTACCACTTAAACTTCTTCCACCATATCAAATTGTGAGAAAATCAACCCTTTAAATTGGTTAATGTAGAAATGTGATTGGTGTAGAAAATAAAATTATGTTAAAATGATTGACGTCATACTTTTCGTGTCCGCTGTGCTATTATGTTATGCACTATTTGGCAGGAAAAAAGAAGGTGAGGAAAATATATATTTTTTTTTTTGACAACATAATAGATATACCATCTTTATATTCGTAACGAGAATAACAACGTCAATAATTTTAACACATTTTATTCTTTCAACCAATCACATTTCTGCATTAACCCTATTTTACTTGGACTTTTTGATGGACGCTAAACACTTGGGGGGGGGGGGGAGGGAGGTAAAATTAGCCCCCCTGGATAAAATCTATAATAATTGTCCTAGGATGATGAAACTTACCTCAATAATAAAGTAACACAAGAGGTTTCGATTGATGTCATTATTTTTTGCATGACGTCATTTTTGTGATGACGTCAGCATTTTTCGTGGGACGTTGTGAAAACGTGGGCGAAAACGGCTAAAGTAAGGTTTTTGCTGTAACTTTTGAACAAAAAATGACTCAGAAGTGGTTGACCCCTTGTTAGAATGGTATTAGAAAGGCGCTTTTATATAATAAACTTTTACACACCCATTTGATTTCAATTTTGCTTACGTCAGCATTTTCTAAAACCTTTTTTATTTTATTTTTTCGGGTGGTTTTAACAAATGACCTGTATCTCGTAACCTACACATGGCAAACCTATGAAATTTAGTACATATATTCAAAACTGGATTTGATACACAGGGTCAAAATTTTGTGCGTTGATCTTAAAGCGTTCTGGAGATATTAAAAAAGTTTGACTGGGGGGGTAATTTTACCCCCCCCCCCAAGTAGAATAGGGTTAACCAATTTACCGGCTTGATTTTCTTACCGTAGTATAAAATTGGCTATTTGCTTTCAAATTCTTGAGTCAGGGAAAATCCGAACGCCTGATTGGAATCACCAGTTGATAATACAAAAGGTTTGTTGAAATCAGGATGATGCAACATGACTTTCTCACGTAAACATATTTTGATTCGTTCAAAACTAGACAAATTTTTTTCTGTCCATTCAAATTTCTTTCCTTTCTTTAATAAATCAATTAAAATACCAGACACGTGCGCAAAATTTGGTATAAACCTCCTGAAAAGTCCTACCATACCCAAGAATGATCTGACCTGATCCGGGGGTAAAATGTTTAAAATTTCATCTATTTTTGATATTTCTGGGCGGATACCAAATCCATTTACCACGTGCCCCAAGAATGCAAACAGTGACTTGAAGAATTGACTTTGCATAAAGTTTATATGTAAACCAAATTTTTTAAATTTTTTCAAAACTTCTCTCACATGTTCAAAGTGTTCATCTTTCGTTTTAGAAAAAATTAAGCCATCATCAAAAAAAATTCTTGTTAACTTTTTACAATCTTCCAAAACTTCTGACATTGCAGCTGATAAACTGAAGGCTGCTCTTGATAATCCAAATGGCATAACTATCCACTGATACTTTTGGTCATGTGTCATAAAAGCGGCTTTATGGCGGTCACTTTGAGTCAATAAAATATGGTGATAAGCTGATGTTAAATCGATAACTCTGAAATATTTACACCCCTTTAAATCGTCTAATAAATCCTCTGGTCTAGCTATTGGAAATTTGTTGTTTACAGTTTTAGAGTTTAATTTGCGGTAATCTATGCACATTCTAACTGTTCCATCTTTCTTTAGTACGGGTACGATCGGTGCGAAATAAGGGCTTGTCGATTTTTCATAAAATCCTTTTTGTAATAAAACTTCTATTTGTGAATCAATCACTGCTCTGGGTGTATGAGGTTCTAATCGAGGTGCGCCTGATGTAGGTGTGTCGTCTGTCAATTTGATATCGTGGGGAAGCGGTAATTTTGCTTTAGAAATTCATACAAGTGTCCTTCACCAGGGATTTTGGTATACCCATTAACTTTACCCTTCACCATAGTCGTGTGTACATCTGGCAAGTATATTGCCTTAGCTTACTTTAACAAACGCGGTGGTGCTTGACAGTTTCTCTTTGAAAGATTTCAAATCGATCGTCTGATTGTCCTGAGTGGTATAACTAATGGTCGTCTTCTGTAAGTCTCTGATGCAGCTCTTAAATTTCACCTCCGTTTGTGCTCCATTAATACTGTGGTAACCTGTGACGAAATAAGAACTGGTTCGTATTCAAGAGTATAATCCTTCATATTGCTCTCAGTCTTAAATGGCAAATTAAGATAAGCGATGCGTTCAAAATTAAACAGTGATCCATCTACGGTGATTCCAGATTTATTAATTTCTTGCATGGGTGGTTTACGTGCTAAACTTTCAAATATGTCTTCTCTCATGATTGTCACTTGGGACCCTGGATCATATAAGAATTCTACCTCTTTTCCACAAATTTCTAAATTTAAAATCATACGGGCTGCTCGTTTTATCACGTCCGACGGAAGTGTATTAGTAGCATCTACGTTTGAGTTTTTACAAAATTTAGCTATGTATCCAGAGGCGGATTTAGAACATGCTCTTACTTAGTCACAGCAGTAAGTGGAGTACTCAAAGTCATTAATTTTAATTATGTTATGTGTGAGCGACATACATAATATAATTAAAATTAATGACTTTGAGTACTCTTTGAGGTCTCTAAAGACCCAACGTCATACATAATATAATTAAGAGTTAACAGTAATTATACACCATAGCAATGCTCTGACCAGGGCTAGATCCGCCACTGTGTATCCGGTATTTTTACATATGAAGCAGGTCTTGGTTTTGAAGCAACGACTCATATCATGTCCTTGTTTTCCACAATTTGAACACGTAATTTCTTTTGGTTGTGATACAGGTTTCTGTTCATCTCAGACAAAGTGTCATTGTATAATATAAAAAGTATACACAAAGACAATTCTTCTGAGGTGAGAATTAACATGGACGTCAGTGGCAGATCCAGGTCTAGTCAGAGCATTAAGATGGAAACAATTATGTTTAATTCTTAATAACTTTATGTACGACAATGAGTCTATAGAGACCCATTGTCATACATAAAGTAATTAAAAGTAATGAGTTTGAGCATCTCTCTTACTGCTGTGACTAAGTAAAAGCATGTTCTGAGTCCGCCACTGAACGTAGCAAAGTATTAAGACAATACCCGCACAGAATGTTTTTCTCAGACGTCAATCTATTGTTATATCCGGAGAAGCTACCTGCCTGATGCAGAATCAGAGCATATTTTCACCTATTCATTTTCGTACATGTATTCATTCATAACATTTTATTCAAGTTTATTCGATCTAGGGGCGGACTCAGAACATACTTTTACCTAGTCAAAGCAATAGAATGGATATTGAAAGCATGCTCAAACTCACTAATTTTTAATTGCTTTTGTATGATAATGGGTCTTTTAAGACCCATTATCATACAAAAGCTTTTAATAATTAAAACGTTTCGTTCTTCACCGCGTTGCTCTGACTAGGGCTGGATCCGCCCCTGTGATCATCCTCAAATCTTTGCTGCGGCTGTTCTACTTGGGTCACTTGGTATCTCAAATTCGTTACCTTGACTTCTTGTATTCAAAAATTCGATTAAACTTTCAAGTTCCCAGCATTACTCAACTGAAATCTTTTCACATCTTTTCCCAATGTGTCATCTAAAGTGTTAACAACATGGTTCGTAGCTAATATGCATTCATCGTAGTTATGGCATTAATGTTATATAAGTCTCGAATACAAATTTTCAATTCATATATGAAAGTGTTGGAATTAATTCATCCTTTTTCCATTGCAAATTTTACTTGTAAATTCCTTTTATATTCTACTCCACAAAATTTCCTTGTTAATCGTTCTTTTAGTTGGTTATATGTGATTTGTGCTTCCTCTAACATAGCGTCACTAAGGGTCGAAAATGCGACTGATTCTGTACAACATAATAAAATATTTTTCCACTTGCACTCCTATTCTTTTATGTTCATATCTTTTAACTGTGTCTCTAATTGCTGTAACCATGATGTTAAACTGATTTCATTTTCTCCTCTAAATTTCTTTACGTTCGGTATGTGGGATGTCGTAGTCTCTAATAGCTAACTCAACCTCTCGAAATTAATGTAATGTAATAAATGAAAGGGGATTCAGAAAACTCGAGTTATTCAAACTCGATTTATTCAGTTGTAACGTCTAAAACCGAGTTATATCTGAAAGGTGACGTCACACATCAAAATAATAACTCGGAATTTTTATTTCAAATAGAAATACTGTAATAAATCTTGAATCAAGACAAAATTCAAAAATCAACAAATCTCTTCTTCTTCAAAAAAAAAGATAACTTTTCTCTTCAAACAATTCTCAATAACAATAAACCCTCAAATCTCAAAATTTATCCTCAAATATGTCACGAAAAAACCAAATAAATTCAAATATCTTTTAGAATCTCCATAATCTCAGTGGAAACCCCACACCGAGATACAACATATTTATTTTAATGGACACTGCAGGCGTTATAGGGTTAAATGTATACATTCTAAAGCTGCCGCGTTTAAGGGTATACCTTTCCAGTAGAAAACTTAATTAATGAACCAAAATATCTTAGCTCTTCCTTGATGAAATTGAAAAAGTTGAAAAGTAGATGATAGATATGGTCAATAGCTATGAAGATATTTTTATTGGTTTGGTTCGTGTGATACTTGCCTAAGATAAATAAGGATAATATCGCGATACTCCTGGAAAACAGGTAATCTCTAGCCGTAAATAAATCTTATATCGATTGTTATCCATGAATCGAAAGAGTGTATTCTAGTAGTTATAAAGATGATAAATACTTGCTGCTAAACAAAGTTGTAAGATTACTCCGTCCGTTTAAAGTTGAAATTTTCCCTAAATGTTGATTCAGAAATATTCTTTGTCAACAGAATCCGAATCAAGCATACACATGCTTCTTAGGTCAGGGAAGTGTGCTCTAAAAATTAAGTTGATAGCGCAAGTAAAAAGTCACTTATTTAAGAACTACCTTTATTTTAAATCCACGAGTGACAAGGTTTCGATTCCCCTATACAGAAGATTACATTTTCGCAACTTTATTCAAGTGATGATGCACATTAACCAGTAGAGGCTTTAGTCGATATAGGATTATCAGCCTTTTATTTTGCTCTAAGTGTAACAACAAGATTGTTTTAACCCTAATCCGAATGGCCTTTTTTTGCTCTAAAAGAACGGGGGGAGGGGGAATTTTCAGAGCCACCGTCTGAAGATCTCAAGAGCTATTAACCCTAATGTGCATGGGTTGTCTTTGGTAGCGTTAACCCTATTATGCCCGGGATTTTATTACTCTCTTAATGCCCGGGGGATGCTTTAAGGCCCCCACCAAATAACTTTAGAACCAACTACTTTCAGAACATAAAGCTTGGCACGAATGTTTACCATCACATAAGGAGTCGCGAAAATAATTATTTTTCATGATGACGTCATTACGTAGCCTCAAAAATTGAGTAAAATCACTATGTTCGAATTCCGACCCAAAACTTTGCAGCAAAGGTTATTATACTCTTCAAAACACTATAAAAACCATGTCATAAGATGGAGTTATCGATTTTATAGATTTTCAGCCACCTTAACATACATTTCATGATTCCTTCAAGTTTTCTCCTGTTTCTTCAGCTGATGTCCGTGAAGTTATCATGAGCCTCAATCCTAAAAACCAGACCAGACTTGGAGGAACATGTTGAAAAATTAAAAAAAATAATGACGTCCTATTTTGCTGACAAAGCCATGTTTTTGGAATAGGTGAGAAGCAAAAAAATCTAAAGTTTTTCTAATTTTATGTTTGGCTACGCCCCATTCCTTTGTTAATACGTCATAGAGTTTGATGAAGTCATCAATTTTCATGTCAAATTAAAAAAAAAATTTCAATTATTTTTACACTTTTTTTCTTCAAAAGTGGACCTATTATACATTGGAAGATAGAGTTTGACGGTCTAGCTATATTCATTTTAAGTAAGCAAGGTTTATCATGTCATAGACCTGATGGTTTTACGTTGGGCGACGTTTCGAGAGATCCTTCT
>JAUCNQ010128568.1:0-10016 GCA_032352715.1 Bougainvillia muscus | reverse complement strand
GAACCAGTATGAACACAAAATTTTCTCAACAATATTCCAGACGGAGAAAAACATTTGCAGACAGCGACTAATTTCATTGGATTTATTTCTTGGGAAAAAGAAGTTATCGTTAAAAAAACACACTCAGCATTAAAAAGCAGAACATGCTTTTGCCTAGTCACAGCAATGAAATGGAGATTCAAAGCATGCTCAAAATCATTAATTCTAATAGCTTTCTGTATGAGGAATGGGTCTTAATAGTCCATCATGTAAGACCCATTATCATAGAGAAATCTAATAAGAATAAAAACCTTTAGCTCTTCTTCGTGTTGCTCTGACCAGGGCTGGATCAGATCCCTTGGAAAGTTCTTTAAGAATTTAATTCTCTGGCCTAATATTTTTTTTATTATCTTCACAGCTAAAAACATTACGACCCTATGGGCTAAATTTTCACCAAGCGGGAAGAAAAGGCTTGTTCCGTAAATTAACCCAACGAATTTATTCTATCATGGTAGATGAGCAGCCTGGTAGCGATGCAAAGCAAAACAGAGGCGAAAGTACTTTCCAATCCAATGTTTGTTAGCGGAGAGGAGGGGCGGGTGTGATAGTTTGATCAATTTTGATATGAATGAGATGGATTATGCTTATTATTGTTATGTACGGAAGCCCATTAGGGTACCAAGTTTGCACTAGCTATGGTTCAACTAAAAGAATTGACGAGAAAAACAAAACAAACTGACAAAACAAGAAGAGAAAAAGAGATGCAGATGGCAGAAGAAGAGAGTGCACGAAGGCAGGCCAGCAGAAAGAATGAGAAAATTGAGATAGACTGAATGACAACGATATTATTTAATATTTTCAATCAATCAAAATAAATGAGAAAGAGCCAGAGAACTTTTATACAACAGAGACAGAGAGGAGCTACTAGGGGTAGGAGAGAAAAGGACGGTGTGTAACATTAGCAGGTCACAGGTCGGCGCAGGTCGCGGTAAATTTTTGAATAATTGAGAATTCCATAAAATAACAGAAAAAAAACCCTGTTGGTGTATATAGCTAGAATCACATATAAAAATATCTTTCACGTCACACTCACTTGCGGTATGAGAATATAAGAAGAGTAGCTAGCTGTTGACTTTCAAAATTCGTATAAACTTCTGGTTCCATCGATCTAGCGGCGCAATAAATCACTGATTGATAGATCTTTGGTTTGGTTTATAGTTCATACAAATCATTTTAAAAATTGATAACAAACCTTGCTTAGATGACATGACTTATCTGGTTGTAGTGATAAAAAAGGAGCATGTGCATCATCTAATGTAATCTTTTAAGGGGCCAGTCACATATTGATTCCTTACACACACTTAGCATCATTTCGACGTTTATAAGGGAGGGTCAAGTGCCGTGACGTTAAAAACCATCATGAAATATCGTTTTTCCTGCAACCAAATGCAAAATTGATACAGAAGAAGGAAAATGATTAACTGATTATACCTAACAAGAAAGAAACAGTTAAAAAAACCATCTCACAAGCACGGGAAGCATCTGAATTTGGTTAGGGCTCTCCGTTCTGTCACGCTGCCATAGCCGTTGGAAACAAAAAAAATTGTATTCAAGTCGATTTATTATTTCTTCTGGCGAGTTTCAACCTTGTTTCTGATTTTAAACTGGTTGCTTGTTCCCGACTTGAACCTCGTCCCACGATCCCGATTTGGGCCGCTAAAACTAAAGGAAATTATTTCAACAACACAAACATTCGATCCAGACAGCTCGCAGCTCGAAATGGGAGACGCGAACAGGAGAGAGGACAGTGAACGAGTTTGAAGAGACAAGACTGCGATAAAGGATTTTAGGCCTATTTTGGACCTGTGACCTTAAGGGGGGAAGGTGGGTAGATAAGGCTTTTAACGTCGAAATGACGTTAAGCGTGTAAGGATCGATATGTGACTGGCCCTAAATAATGTATATATCTCACTTCTGATTGGTTTTTGTGACAACAGCAACATGTTTTAACAAATCAATTCATTCATATCTCTGATTCAGACTACCTAAGATATTTTCGCGGGAAGAATTTTCGCGGCAGATAATTTTGCAAAATTTATTTTCGCGATATTGGCCCTAAATCGCGAAAATAAAGTCCGTGAAATTAGCTAATATGGGCATATCACGAAAATAACTTCCGCCATTTATTTTAATCCCCGTGTTCCCCGAATTTTTAACCTTTTTATACAACTCTACTACTATACAAAAATATCTTGAATTTTTTTTTTTTTTTTTTTTTAACTTCTTCACCTCTCCCAAGACTATCACTACTTCTCCTCCGCGACACCACTAGCCACTACTAGGGGAGAAGTTCCATCAAGCCCTCTCAAGTTCTTAATCCGTCTCTGAGCTTTTAACACCCCTCTGCCAACCCTATGACTCTGAAACATGGCAATTACCACTTTACAGAGGAACAGGTTGACTGCAGTACTTCCAGGGACGTGGCACTGAGAAGATCCTCCGACCTGGATTCGAACCGGGGACCTCTCGATTACAAGCTCAATGTGTTACCACTGTGCCACTGTACCACTGCTGCTTAATTATTCCTTTATAGACATCAATGGCGAAAATAAATTCCGTCAAGTGTTATCTTATTAACATGTAAATTCGCCACTTTTCTAGTCTTCAAACCGCGAAAATAAATTCCGCAAAAATTTCTTACCTTAAGGTAATAATTTCTGGGGTTTTCCCTATAATAGCAAGTTTTTTTTAAAAAATAAACAGTTTCCAAGTGAATTTTCACGGAATTTATTTTCGTGTTTGAAGACTCGAAAAGTGGCGAATTTTGCGGAATTTATTGGATATATCCGGGAGCTTATTTCCAGGAGGGGCCACGGCTTAACCCTATTCCGTATGGGGTATTTTTTTTCCTTGTACGTATGAAGGAGGTGGGGGGGGGGGCGGATTCCGCCCCCACCTTATAATTTTAGTTCTTCTAGTGCTATGACCTTTAATCTTGGCATGATTATAGTCCAACTTATTGTGAACAGTTTGATGAAAAAAAATGCCAAAAATGAGCGTCATTTTTTGGTGACGTCAGCATTTTTGACGTCAGGGGCAATTTTTCCGTTCCGGTATGCAAAATACAATAATGGACAATTAACGGACAATTTACGGACCAGAATGAGACAGAAAAACGTCAGCAATATATCTTAGGTCAAATATGTTTGATAGAATCACAATTACAATAGAGTTACAGAAAAACTCAAAACCACGTCCACCAATTATTGTGAAATTTTCTGGAAACGTGTATATACTTACAAAACTTAATGTCCGAAAAACTTGGCATCAATATGGCAGCCAAACTTAAGATATGCAAAAAAAACCTTACGGAATAGGGTTAAATGGACGGTTCTGAGTGAAAAAGAAGTGATGATAGTGTCTGTACCAGACACGACCACCTACAACACCCGATGTTCACTTTGCGCCATCTACCCAACCCAATTTCCTTCACATGGCTGCGTGGTATGAGTTGACCGGAGGAGCAGCTTTTTCAGACATGATCCCAAGCATGTCAAGCACAGGAATCGAATCCTCAACCATCTAATACAGGGGTTGATAGAGGCCAAAGTCAACACCAGTATACCGACTTTGGGTGTCTCGAATTTGGGCGCCCAAATTAATTAAAGCAAAAAAAAATCAAAAAATCTATATAATTGATATTGTATATTTAAAACCAACTAGTTAACCATAAACAGGAATGTACGGTGTACGAGACAGTATAGAAAAGTGGGGTACTCAAAACTCAAAGCAAATGGAATATTTTTCAATGCAGTGCTCTCTTGGACGTCGCAATATAGCATCACCCATGTCTAATACTCTCCTCCTTCCTTTAAACAAATTATAAAACGGGAATATTTCATTTTCTACATCAACCTGGAAGAAGAGTTTGTTTGTATTGAATGCACCTAGTTAGACATGTGTTTCTTGTTTTAATTAATTCACCTTGTATTCTTGTTTTTCAAAATGAATCTCTTATGATGTACTTACCCTATAAAGTATCAATTATTACTTGCCTGAAGTCGTTCGACATACCTTCCGAGATAAGTATTCACGAGGTTAAACATACCCGAGGCCTGGACGGGAAGAAAACAACCCACGTGCGATCAACCGAACGCCTTAATCAGCTGTGGCGTGTGATAAATTTAGCATGCAATAATGTATTTGTGGTGTGCGATGGCGTTCAATAGCGTGTGCGGTTTCACAAAATTTATTTATATAATTTATTAACTGATAAGCTGATTATGCCGTCATTTATAAAGAGATGTAATTGTTTGTCTGATCTAATGATTTATTACAGCTCCGCACATAAATCCTGTCATCTCAAAAGTTTATAAGAAAATGATTAATTTCTTTGGTTAAAAGATGCCAGTCAGAGGCGGATCTAAAAATCAGGATTAAAATTACTTATCATTAAGTTGTACTTTTCAATAGTTTAACAATTGCTTGTTAGTTTTGTTTACTATCAAAATTATTTAGTTTTAGCCTCCATCTTTGTGCTCTGACTAGTTCCGGATCCGCCACTAATTAATTAATTTATTTTGTTAAAAGATGACTAGTTCTGGATCCGCCACCAATTAATTAATTTCTTTCGTTAAAAGATGCAATTCAGAGGCGGATCTAAAAATCAGAATTAAAATTACTCATCATTACGTTGCACTTTTTAATAGTTTAACAATTGCTTGTTAACCTAGAGTTAGTTGCATAATCTTAATTAATTATGCACAATACATCACGCTGTATTAATACCGTACTTAATAAAAGCGGAAACAATGGAAACCAGCTTGGCGTACGATTGTCATTATTCAGGCATGTGAATACGTGTGAACGCACTTCGAACGTCAACAAAGGAATATCGCGTGCGACAGATCGCAAGCCTAAATAAATTTAAGCGTGTGTAGGCGCGTGCAAGTGCGTTTGCTCGCCACCCTTCTTTGTTTACCATTGCATCTAAAACTTCATAAATTCCTTCAAAACTACATTCTCACATTACGTTTAAGATTTCCTGTAGGTTTCATTTAAGCCAAAGTAGAGGCAAGGTAAAAAAAAATTCGCCTCGCCTGTAATATACAATCCAATGACTTGACCATTAGGCCATGCTCGCTAGGAATTGATATCCTAGTTTAGCGTCACCCGGCCGCATGTTTCCACAAGCACCTGCATAAAAAATTTATTTGTTCTCCAAAAAGTCATTAACCTATCTCCTTTTAATCCTGCACAGCACCTTATTCTGTACACTACACCTTTCTTTACCTAGCTCTGTCTTCCTATATGTGATTCTGACCTCAAATGTGGCTTCGGAGCTTCGTTTGAGATGGCTCCATGTGAAGGAAACACAAACACACACTCACCTGCGCCCACGGTGCAGGGGTAATTCCCGAAAATCAGTATGAAGGGCATCTTTTTTATCGATTTTTCTCGTTGGCCCTCTAGCACGTGAACAAATCTTTAAAATGTGGCTGTTTGCCTGCATGTTTTCACTTAAAATTTAAATTTGTATCCAGATATTCATATTCAATGCTTTTTAAGCCCAAAATGTTTTTGTCAAATTTTTCTCCAAAACGGCGACGCTGTGCAGAATTATAAGTCAGCTGTGCGTAATTACAAGTCTCTATATGCACCAGCTTATCGAACCATATCTTCATCGGGCGTTGTGGTTCTGTGAAATAGAGATTAATATGGCACCCCATGCATTTTGCCATGCGTTATAAATATTTTTACTGCAGAAGAAGTTGTTGATGGTGATTTACTGAAGAACAAAGGACAAATTGTGCATAATTAGAGTAGGGAAAATAAGGGGAAAATCAGGGAAAATAAATGCAGTCCACTCCTGGTCCATTTACAAACCTGACTGAGCAGAATTAGCACATGTAAAAAAGAAAGCTCTGATGTGTGGACACAGCTATCCATGATCTTACATTAACAGTTTGTTGTACTGTAGTTACCGTATTTGTACGGATTTTCTTGAAGAAAAAGCATTGCAGAAAATGATTCATTTTGTGTCCATCTGAGTTGAAAAATCAGGGAAATATCAGGGAAAATGGATCTAAATTTCTAAGTTTACTTTGGCAAATACACTAAGTACTCATTAGGTAGTTCTAGGATATTTAATTGTATTTTGTCCAATCTTCCTAAATCAGAGGAATTATAGTGAAAAATGACAAGAAAAAAATACTAGATTCTCTGTTCCGTTTGTAACAGTTGACTGTTCTGCGAAATACACAACCATGGAGTAAGATAATTTTTTTTATTATATTCAGATTTAAAAGGTCTTATCTGGTAAGGTTTTAATTGGACAGAGTATTTGGTTTTAAAACTACGCACTTGTCAAAATAATTCTTCGCATACATGGTCTGATTTCCTTCATGAAGGATGAGCAATATTGAAAATTACGATTTGTTATGAATAACAAAATCGTAATTTTCAATATTGCTCATTAGCAGGGGACATCATATCCAACGCCCTAAAGGAAGATATGGGTTGATAAGTAAGCTAGTGCATTCAGAGTCCTGCTGCAATTATGGTACAACCAATGATATACAATTCCGACCATTTTGACTTATTTGGAGTAAAATTTCACTATATCTATCTTTTTTTGACTGATATATATTACATCAATTAATATGAATAGGAGAAAAAGATCTCATCTAAATGAAAAATATGAAGACGAAAGATTCTTTCACATGCTTGCGGCATCTTTGTCGTGCCGATCAGAAAATTTGAAGAAAGAGGTGTTTTTGTTTTCTTCACAAGGAGCTATCTCAAACGAAGTTCCGAGGCTATAATTGATTTCTGTATTGCATGGTTGGAATGAAATACGATCGGAATACACAGGAAAGAGGCGCGAAATTGGCTATTTGTCACACAGAACCTGCAGAATTGCGCGAAGCTGAATTGTATTTTTTCACTCGCTCTAATCAATTGTATCTTACTATTGTACTACGCAAGCGATCAATCACGAACCTCAACACTTTGATGCGTGTGTGGAGGTGTGCGAGAGTGATCTCTTGCTTCTCCCACGAAAAGCCTGCAATGTGATTTCCTGGGAATCATTGAAATTCTTAGTGTGCATTATTAACATCATTGTAACTGACCGACCACAAAATTCGTATCATAATACGAACCATTTTCATCGCAGAAGAAGTGTTTTTGTGCATAGTATACAAATTTCCATACGAATTTTGTAGACGGTCCTTAAATTAATTATATTTAAGCTATATGAGATATTATGTCAACAGAAAATGCAATTACACCGATAATATCTGAAGGAAGTCGAAGAAGAGTTTGGGGGCTGCCAGAGGTATCAGTTTTTATTACCAAAGCAATTATCTTTCACTGATAGTTGTATAGTGTCCAACTGTTGTGTGAGAATTAACAATTCATGGTGTACGATATCGAATAAGATTTTTAATAAGATTTTGGCTTTATTAATTTCCATTTAAGATCTCATTTGGTGTTTACATTTTTTCGAAAGATCAGTGCTGAAAAACACCTCTTGCAACATGCTGTAGTCCCAGTCTGAAATAAATAAAGATTTTCAATAAAATTTACTTTCTCAATTCATTTCTCATTGACAACAAAATTATACAGTTTGACTCTAGCCCCTTGGGCCTTTGAAACCATTGAATTTCTAAAGTATCATCCACAAACCGAATTTTGTGAACGGTCCCCATGTTTTATTTCACTAAAACATAAATATGCATAGTAACAATAGGTGCATTTTAGGTTTAATCATTTTTTCTGATTTTAGACTGAAGCTGGTCCAAATATTAAACTACTTAAGGTCAAAGTTATTGGTGGAATCAACTTAGCAAAGAAAGACATATTTGGTCTAAGGTAAGGAATCAGAATAATGCACCGTCGAAAAATTCGTATGGAAATTCGTATCAATTTTCATACAGAAGGAGCGTTTTTGTGCATACTAAGTATGCACAAAAACACTTCTTCTGTGATGAAAATGGTTCGTATTACAATACAATTTTTTTTGGACGGTCCCTTAAAAATCTGCACGTGTTACTGTTTTGCACCTAGATTCTGGACAGCAAACAAATTTTGAATGTTTATTTTATGTACTATTTAAGGGATCTCCTATAAAACTCGTATCAGAATAATGCGCCGTCGAAAAAATTCGTATGGAAATTCGTATCAAATTTCATACAGAAGGAGTGTTTTTGTGCATACTAAGTATGCACAAAAACACTTCTTCTGTGATGAAAATGGTATAATAATAGAAGAAGTTAGCACAAAGACACTCCCTATGAAAATTTATAAGAATTTCTATACAAATTTTGTAGATACTATAAAACTTAAAACCAACTGCGAGATGCATAAAAGCTATGAAGATTTTTTCAGATATGTACAAGCTGTTTGTGTTGGGCATATAATGATTTTTGAAATGTTTTCGTTTTGCTGTCTTTGGCATGTTCAGACATATGCCTTCAGAAATTATACTCCATCTTGAATAAATTTGTATATTTTTAGTGACCCTTACTGTGTGATCAAATTATTTACTGATGGAGATAGAACTCAAATCGTTGAATCAGTTCAAACACATGTAAAGAAGAAAGTAAGTGCAAAATGTTTCGAATGTAAATGTCACGATACTAAGGCCCGCAGGGATGGAATTAAGCGGTCGTGATTCGTGAAATACGAATCAATTTCATGAAATCACGAACAGTTTTTGCTAAGTTCTTCGATTTCACGAATCGTTATTTTTCCATTAATCCTAAATGTTGTACTGAAGCGAAATGACTAAGAAAGGTTTAGAAGAGTCTGGACAACGTTTAAAGCATCAAACATTGTTATTTATATAGGTCCTCAGGCCATTTTTGCTTTAATTGACGTGCACTATTAATCCCGTGTCTTAAAGATACAGCCATACAATATATTTTTTTTGACAATCTATTAAATTTCTATTCTGAGAATTCTCCTGTTTCAAAATGATAAAATAAACACGAACGTCGATTTTTCAATTCTAAATTATTTGTGTGAACAGACCAACAACTTCTAGTAACGCGTTTTATCCCAATAAAACCTATCAAAATTTGATGTCCGTGTTAGCTGTATGTTTTCGTGAATCTGGCATGGTTTGACATATTTCAGAAGCATTTTAGCTCATTGATGATTTTTCTGACTTTGCTTTTGCATTGACTAAGTTAAATAGTGTTCTGGATCCGCCTTTGCATTGACTAAGTTAAATAGTGTTCTGGATCCGCCTTTGCATTGACTAATCCGACTTTGCTTTTGGATCCGACTTGCTTTTATTCAGACCTAGTCAAGAGCACCAAGATGAATAATAAAATTTATTAAATTTTAATAGTTGACTATTAAAAATTAATGAATTTTGTTCTCCATTTTATTGCTTCGACTATGTCAAAGAATACTCTGGATTCGCCTATGTATATCACAGTAAATTTTCAAGAAGTTTAACACTTTGTTTCTTTATGGCCAGCAATTATTGGAATTAATTAAGTTTAAATAAGTTTGTTAAAAGGCCCTCTTACACATAAGAATAAGCAAGTTAAGGAATATTCGTTTTTCTCATTTTTCACCTGTGTAGAAAAATCCAGAACTATTAGATTTCAATAATTTTTATGGTACATATACGGCAGAATGTTCAAGAATAAAAAAACAAAGCGAAATGTTCGATTTTAAATATAGGAGGATCCAGAACACGCTTGAACTGAGGCAAAGCAATACAATAGAGAACATAACTAACAAATTTTTAATAGCTCAACAATTGATCATTCGCCCTTCAATTGTTTAATATTAAAAGTAAATTAGTTTTATTCTGCATCTGATTAACCCTATTATTATTTGAATGTGCGAGTGTGATAGGGCGATTTTTTTGTTTAAAAATTAAATCATTTTCATATGGCACCTGCTATGACGACGGGTGTATTTTCTTTGTAAGGAAATTTTATATTTACACTCTCAGAAATCGATTTAGAGGCTGTTCTAGAGGGTCCAGATTGCAAAATTTTCTTCGTCGCCCAACC
>JAUCNQ010128567.1:0-17871 GCA_032352715.1 Bougainvillia muscus | reverse complement strand
TATGACAACAAACAACCAGACAATAGACCTAGACAGAACAGAAGGTCATTCTACCTTGCCGCCGGCTGTGAAACAAAGTTTTCGATCTGTGGTCAAAAATGTCCTGTTGACCATGGCCGGGAGAAATGTTCGTAGACCGGAACAAAGTCTATATAGCTATCAAATAACACTTGTAACGCCTTGCTATATGTCTGTCCAGCCTTCTGAGGTATGTTTTTCTATTGTTCAGTCTTTAATAGGATAAAAAATAAAATAATTGCCGTAAATCTATAATTTTCCTGTTTTGAAAGAAATTACATAATTTCGGGTGGAAATCCAGAACTTTACTCCCTGATTTTGTACGAAAGAGGCCAAATAAAGTAATATTATTCCCGAACGAATTTTTTCGCATTGTCTTGTCATCCCTATACCAAAAAAATAATTCCCAAAAATAAATGATAGATAACTTTTTTTTTGTTCGATTTACCATGACTACTAGTTCGTTTCCAGTATCGCCACAAGCTAAAGCCAACCTATGACGAATGCGATGGATATTTAACATCGTTTCGCATCCATCATAATTACGAAATTTGGCAGCAACACCACCTTTCTTTCCCGTCATAACACTTGCCCCATCAAAGCAAAAAGCTTGAAGTTCACTTAACTCCAAAGATTAATCATTCACGATAAGATTGCGCAGGCTTCGAAATATTGGTTCAGCATCAGGAGCAGAGGTTTCAGATTCAGCAAGAAAATTGGACGAGTTGATGAAACTAGTGGTCGTGATATTCTTTTCTGTATCATAATACCTCATGAATGTCAACAACTGCTGGATCTGTTGCTTTGTCTGTTAATATTTCAAAACCTCCGGATTTTTAATTTCTTCAACAGGTTCTTCCTTCACTATATCGGAAAGTGTCATGGCCATATTGCGTATAGCAAGTGCCAGTGACTCAAGAAGTTGGATCATAGAAGTAGCCTTTGAATGAGCAATTTCCTCTTTTGCCATCCAATACAAAGTTGTGAACACCTTTCATAAACAGTGTTTATTACCTTATCGTTTTGCTTTTTCTTTTCAACAAAGAATGAGCCTTTTTTGCCTTCTCTGAATGAACTGCTGTGATATGCATAGCTTGCACCATTTGGTCAGTTGGCTTAAAATGAAGGTGAATTGATTCTGGACGATATCTTACATTTGGAGAATCATTCCACACTTTTAAGTTTGTTGTGATTAGGTATTGTGCATGTGTCATAGAGCACAAAACATACCTTGTCCCTCTACATAAGCTAACGACCATATATTTGTATGCATACACTTCGAGAGAGAAGGATCAAAAAGCCATTTGTGTTGAAATTTTCTGTCCTTATGCATCGGTCTCTTTTTCCAAGGCTGGCATATTGGTGCACTTGTTTTTTTTGCAGATGTAATAGTTATGAACTTTACTGTCACCATATTTACTAATTATGTTCCTTAATCAAACTGGCTAGTTTTTCATGTTGTTCTGATTTCATTTCACCATAAATGTCAAGATTGCCAATGTTCGCAGTCACGGTATTAAGCCTACAAAATAATAAATATATAATATGTATTTTATTTATTTTTTGGATATGTATTCATAATAGTAACTCTCCCGTAGTAGCAGGCAACGAACCTTGGACAGCTTGACTAAAAATGTATATAATAAGCTAGTTTTAAGAATGAAAGGTTGGGTAACAAATACATTTAATCCGAGCAGTTAAGAAAATAACACATTCTCATTTGAATTAAATCTGTAGGTGCTCGTATTCCACCTAGATCATATATAGACTTTGGTGATTGATACTGTTTACAGGTGTTACATTGTTGTATTATATCCGTCAATGGTTCGTCAGTTTTCGGACTTGATATAATTGGCAGCTTGACAACATTCTGGAGAATCTCTCTCTGTTTTTATAGCATGGTAGGCCATGTGTATAACTTTCAGCTATACTGACATTATATGTCCTGTATAGTCATGCATACTGCTACATGCTCTGTATCACACTTGGAATCCTTCAATTGCCCAATGTTGCAAAGTAACGTTTTCAAAAGTTGAAACTAAACATATTACCTTTTTACAATAAAGAGGTTACGCATTTGGCTATGACAACTTTGGTTGCCACCAAAATTACTTTGTATGTTATTACCAATCATTACCATGACTGATCCTGATTTTATTTGTCTATTTAGAGATGGTTGATGCCATGAAAAGTATTGCTCAAATGGGTGTTGGACTAACTGGTGAAGAACGAAATCTGCTTTCAGTTGCATACAAAAACGTCATAGGAAACCGCCGCTCCTCTTGGAGAATTGTGAAAGGTCTAGAGAATAAGCCCGAAGACACACCGGGGCACGAAGAGATAACTTCAGAATACAGAAAGGCAATTGAAAAAGAATTACACGAAATTTGTAATGATATTTTGGATTTACTAGACAAGGATTTGATACCAACCGTGTTGGGTACAGAAGAATCTAATGATCCCACTGTGCATGAGGCGTTTGTTTTCTATTATAAAATGTATGTAATTGTTTATATGAAATAATACGCAGTAGTGGCACAGTGGTAGGGTCTCCCGTTTAAATCCAGGCCTAGGATCTTCTCAGTGCAACATCCCTGGAAGTACTTCACCCAACCTGTTCCTCTGTAAAGTGATGGTGCCACGTTTTAGAGTAATAGGATTGGCAAAGGAGTGATAAAGCTTAGAGACAGATTAGCAACCTGGAGAGGGCTTGATGTATCTTCTCCCCTAGTAGTGGTGTCATGGTGAAGAAGTAGTGAATGGAATAGAATAGAATAGAAATCATTTGTACCGATTGTAATAGGACCTAGTATTAATACAACAGGAGACCACACAATAGCAAAGCTATAAACCAGCATTTAATGAATGAGCAACTTTGCAAGCAAAGCACAAATAAATAAATTGACAAATAAGATAAGGATAAGGAGAACAGTAAACAAACGCACATACAAACACGACGCACATACAAACAAACAATGAACAAAAGGGGTGAAAGTATGTAAGATTTCATATAGTAAAACATATATAGGGACATAGCAGAATCAATGGGATTGTGACAGTTACAGTTAATATGAGTCAATAATGTGTTTGGAGAGTAAATATTTTAGAGAGTTAAGGCTGTGATCATGAAAAGAAAAGTTGCATTGTTGGAGGAGTTTATTCCAAGAGGTAATGGAGTGATAGCGAATAGAGTTTTTACCAAATCGACTTGTGTTAATAGTAGGTGTGTTGATGATGCCGCAGGAGCCAGCGCTCATTGAACGAGGAGGGTGAAAATCATTGTTGAAGGTGGGCACTAAAGATGAAGGGATCTTGTTGGAGTTAGTGTGAATACTTTTTATGAAGAGAACGTTCTGAAGTTGGATATAGTCAGAGAACCTAATTATATTAAGTTTAGCAAAGATAGGCTTAGCATGAGCATGAGAGTGGGAAAATGTCATAATACAAACTTTTTGGTTTTGAAGGGTAGTGATAGGGTCAGGATAATGACTGGTATAGAATAGATGGCTTTGAAATAGTGCATAATAGATTTGGATCAATGTGATAGCCTTGAGAGAGGTGAAGAAGTTAAAAAATAATAAAAATAAATAAATAGTTCCTTAGGAAAACCTTCCCAAAATTTTGTTTAACCTATTCCTATACATTGGAAAAGTATGTTTTGACAATGACGGACATGGTATCTCCCCCCTCCCCCTCCCTCTCTCAACCATGGGGGAGATTTTTTGGGGGAAAAGGGTGCAAAAGGGGGGGGATTTTTTTGTGATGATCTGGGGGGAGGCAAAGCTATATCTGTGGAGAGGGAGGGGAGATGGTCTTTCATTTCTTGGAAGGTTGGATTGAAAGGTGAGATTACTGTAAGTCTTTTTCTTTAAATTGTTTCATCATTCTCAATGTTAGTCATTTTACTATTGGACATACATACATCAAAAATTCTGGCTTACTTCTCTCATAAATCCTGTTTTATGGAGGAACTTCTCCCCCACACTTTTGGATCCTCCGGTGCGGATGATAGGGGGATATTTTTGGGGACATATTGTAGGGGGGCGGGATTGTATTTTTAGGGGGGAGAGGTACCCCTTAGACACCATGAAGGATCACCTTATATGAAAATAAAATAATTTGTGAAACGCAAATAAACCAATTTTTTTTGCAGAATCCGCGAGTTTTTGAATTAAAAAAAGCCTCAAACATTAAAAGGAAATTTGTGGTGTGATACTTTCACTTTGATAGTTCAACTTTAGGATGCACCCAAATCATGCTTTGCTGAAGAATTTGCCCCAGTAGAAATTTCACACAACCTGTTTTCTGAGTTTTTATTCACGTGTTTTCAGCTGTTATCTCAAGGACTACTTCAGTGCTTAGTGACAGTCCACAAAAATTCTTATTGAAATCGTATCAATTTTCTTTTAGAAGAAGTGTCCTCGTGCATTACTTCCATTACGTAAATGGTACAATTTGCGAATTCGACTTTTGTGGACGGTTTCTTATTATGATCAACTATATTTTTCTTTCAAACTGTCTGAAGATCTTTGTAATTTTATTTACTGTCGGAGGATTTGTTTTGGTTCAAATCTAAGTATTTTTGAGACAGGGTTGCCACCAAATCAGGGAAATCAAGGGAATCAGGCATTATCGGGGAATTTGAAAGTCATTCAGAAATTACTAGAAATCAGGGAAAATGAGGGAATTCAAAATGCTTTTAACCCATTTCCTTTTTATAATTGCATGTGAGTTCTGGAGAGTTAAAATTTCCCTTGTCGCCTTCCATGGTGGCGACTCAGTTGATCACTAAATCTCAAGACACCCACCTCAACCTCAAACTTCAGATCAGTTCCGCTGACCATGCTGTTGTCACTGAAGAACTTTATTCGGGCTAGTTTAAAGCATTTTTCAAAGAAAGTGGCAGTCGTGGAATCAGGGAATATCAGGGAATTTGTTCTTTGATTTTGGGTGGCAACCCTGTGAGAGACTAAACAGGGTGGCCAGCACCTGGAAAAACCTGGAGAACCTGGAAAAGCCTGGAATTGAAATGTGGGCCTGGAATTGAAATGTGGGCCTGGAAAACCTGGAAATTAAGGGAAATTTTTTAAAAAACCTGGAATAATTGTCTCTAAAACCTGGAAAAGTTAAACCTACGATATTAATGAATTTTTCTGGGGAAAATGTTTCATTAGAGTTCAGAAAGGTCTGAAATTTTCACTAGAAAACCTGGAAAAACACGAAATTTAGCTTCAAAAAGCCAGGAATAGCCTTGAATAGTCTTGAATTTTAATTCAAAAATTGGGTGGCCACCCTGTAAGAGACTTTCCTTAGGTTAAATATCGAGACTGATCCTTAATCTCTAGTGGGACAGAGAAAATGGTCACACGCTTCAATAATCCTGCAGCATTTTGCTGCAAGACGGCTAAAGCATGTGTGGCCATTTTGTAGACCTTAACATTAAAGGTACATTAAAGGGTTAAAATACCTAGTATATAATCCGATCAGAAATGTATGGACAACACCTGGTATTTTCTATGCAATAGTCTATACATTTGTATTTAGGAAGGGCGATTATCTACGATATTTGGCTGAATTTTCAACATCAAGTGACAAAAATGAAGCTGCTGAAAAATCACTTGTAGCTTACAAAAGTGCTTCCGACAGAGCCTCGGCTAATTTGAAACCAACACATCCTATACGCCTGGGTCTAGCTTTGAATTTTTCGGTCTTTTATTATGAAATTCTGAATTCTGCAGATCGAGCTTGTCGTCTTGCCAAGCAAGCATTTGATGATGCTGTTACAGAACTTGATGGCTTATCAGAAGACAACTATAAAGACAGTACTTTAATTATGCAACTATTACGTGATAATTTGACGTTATGGACATCAGAGGAAGCTGATGACGGTAAATTATTATCGCGTTTTTATAACAGAATCCACAAAGTTCGTATTGCGTTTTTATAACAGAATAAGTGTCGTTGTGCATACATTGTATGAACAAAGATACTTCTTATAAATGGAAATTGATATTTCTGTACAAACTTCGTGGAAGGTTTCTTTATTGGGTCTCATTTTGAGTGCTACGTTAATTGCTGCCGCCTATGGTTCGTTGTCATAATTAAGACTCAAAATGACCCATGATTACAGGATTACAGCAAATAGTTGTAACTATATACTAAATATATATATTATACACATTTGTTGGACAATTTCAAGTCACAAGGAATAATTACATCGATGGGATGATAGGGATATCATAGCGTACTAAAACATCGGAAAATATCGCTTGTGTCATGTATTGTATTTCTACTCGTTCCAAATATTTTGTGTGCATAATTTAATTTTGAGATTTCATTTGTGGCATACTTTAAGGTGATAAATTTTTGCAGTGATTAATTTTTGATTTTAAATTTTTAATTTTAAACCTTGGGGTTCCGACACTTCGCAAAAATAAATCCACGCAAAACCTTGGGGTTCCAACACTTCGCAAAAATAAATCCACGCAAAAACTAAGAAAAAATTAAATTATTATATTCATCATTCTATAATTATTTTTTCTCTTAACACTTCCGAAAGAGACATAAAACATAAGGAGAAAGTTAAAAAGTGGTCTGTTCGCAGAAATTAATTTAACCTAATCCACGCATTTTTCTTGAAAATTCCCAATTCGCAAAAATAAATCAACGCAAAAGACGCTAAAAATCGGACTCGCAAAAATAAGTCCATGCAATAATTTAATTTTCTGAAATATAGCTATTTTATGGTATTAAAAAAAAAACACTTCTTTATTACTCGCGAAATTTTATACCCTCGAAATGTAAATTTTGCTAAAATTCGCGAAATTAAATACCTCGAACATACTTTGAAGATCACTGGATATGCAAGTTGCAAACTTAAGCACCTGATGGTATCAACCATGGTACCGGAGGGTTTGCTAAAGAAATGTATGCTTGCTTCCAGCGTTGCGTCAAAGTATAGTTACGTCATATATGACGTCATTTATTATTCTGAAACGCAAATGAAGAAAGAAATTAATTACCCGCGAAGTTCAAAATTTTGTGAGGTCGCGAAAATTTGTACCCGCGAATATATATATATACCTTTAAAGTAACTGTTGTTCCTTTAGGTTTGTCCATTGCCATTCGTAATTTTATTTCTTTATTCTTTTGTCTTTTATATTTTTAATTTATAACGCAGATTTTAACCGCCTAGCTGAAACAACAAAGAGTATAGGGCCAGAACATTATACTCAGTGACTTAAGAATAGCTTGAGTATTTTTTAATCTGTGATACATAAGTAATACATAATACATAATAATTCTGTCTTTTACTGCCACAAATCTGTATTATTTTTTGTACAATATGGGTAGCAGAGCTTATAGGTTTTTGTGTTTTCAATTAATTTTCTTTTTCATAGAACAGGCTATTTCATTTTATAGAACTAGCAAATATTTACCCTGATTTATTATATTTAGACAAAGGCGACAACATGGGTGTGCAAGATATGGATGATCAAGAGGCGACTTGAAAGAATTTCTTTGCTGTAAGCAAGATAGCACATCGTTTCCAATGTGTTTTCGTTTTCGGCTGCAAAGGAGTGCATTTGTACACACAAAGACAATTCTTCTGAGATAAAGATTTATAGGATTTTCCATACGATACTTCGTATGCACAACACTTGATCTTATATGCAAATGAAACGTTGCGAAACGAATTTAAGTGGTTATTTGAGACGAACATACTTCGCGTCTTCTCTTAGGTATAAATTGTATGATTTTGGATAGAATAATTATTACGACCTTCGCCATAGGGATCGTTCACAACATGCGTGTCGTAAATCGTACTATTTCCATAAGAGAAGAAGTGTTCCCTATGAAAATTGATACGAATTTAAGCTTAAGAACTATGAGGGAGACTGTCCACAAAATTCGTTTCACTAATCGTACCATTTTCATGACGAAAAATAAGTATTTGTTCATATTAAGTATGAAAATTTCCATTTGAATTTTGTAAACGATCCTAGTTATTTTCTATAAAACAGCAGAAAATTAATATATTGTATAAAAATATTTCTGCAACCTAGGGGACCGTCCAAAAATTTCAATTTTTTTACAGAAGTAGTGTCTTTGTGCATACTTTGTATGTATAAAGACAATTTCTCAGATTAAAATGGTACAAATTTCGATATGAATTTTGTGGACGGTCCCTTAGAAGAACAGTAGCGATACTAGCGCAATATTCATGTTTTTTTATTGCAATTTTGGATCAATCTTCTAACTTAAATACTGTGCTTAACTTAATGCTTTGCTTGACAACTACTTTAATGGAAGAAAATTTCACGGTTTCAAAAATCCGCGAAATTTTTTTCCATTTTCGTGGGAATTAGTTTTCGCGGTTGAGCAAATAGAAAGATTTCGCTGGAATTTATTTTCGTGGTATGGGGCAAAGTTAAATTCATGTAAAACAAGGATCGATATAATTCTTTTGTTTCCTGTTCTAACCATACGAAATAAAGATATTAATCATTCCTTATTTAAAAATGAAACAAAAAAAAATGTTTTTTAATTTCGCGGGAATTTATTTCGCGGTCGTGGAAACTTGGCGCGTTTTCGCAGGAATTTAATTTCGCGGTTGAGCTAAAAAAAACGCGAAACTGCGAAATTTTCTTCCAGCGAAAATTAATGTCGTGTGATTGCTGAGAAGTGACATACGTTTTGAAACGTATCTTTTCATGTGATCTTTTCATATTTCCTTAGATGTCTTTCTGTCTCGTTCTACAATTTTCGTATCAGAAGTAGTAAAAATGTCATCTTGGCACAAGTGCATACTGCTAGTACAGAAACAGAAATTGTCTTTTTCTTAATTCTAAATATTTATAACTTGTTAACCCTTTTATGCATTATGTTGTAAAATGATCACACACCTAAACAATCCTGCAGCAAAGGATTTGCTGCAAGATTGTTAAAGCGTGTTTGCCCATTTCCTAACACCATGCATAGGAGGGTTAAATTATACGTACGTGTGTAACCCCCCTTCTACGAATTCATTTTGAGTTCACTTTGGACTACGCTAGAATTTTATTAATCATACTTACCAGTTATTAGTCAGTCAAAAGTTTAATATTAAAACTTAAGAGCTGGAAGTGTAGTTCAAAAGCTTCGTGTATTTCACACTAATACCACTTGCATAAACCGATTTTTTTTGCGTGGAAGTTTACCTGTGGTATAAATCACTAACAATGATAATCTTCAAACTTCAGGTGTACAGATTTATTGATTGTGGATAACGTCAGGACCGGTATTTACTTGCATACAAACCGAATACATCCTAGGTATGGTTTGGTAAGGGTTTGTCTCAAAAATTCGCTTTATAAATTCCATATTCGTATCAATTTTCTTCTCAGATAAAGTGTTATTGTGCATACAAAGTATGCACAATAACACTTTATCTGTGGTGAAAATGAAGCGATTTCGGAAGCAAATTAAAGCGAATTTTTGAGACGAACCCTAAGGAACCGTCCACACAATTCGCATAGAAATTCGATATTCGTATTAATTTCCATACAGAAGTGTCTTTGTGCATTCTAGCACAAAGACACTTCTACTGTGATGAAAATGGTTTAATTTGTAATACAAAATTTGTGGACGGTCCCTAGAACACTGCCGCTCAACTGTGAGTACTCAAAAGAAGATCTCTTACGAGTTCGACCCATTTCGTGGATTGTTTTAGTATCTTAGTAGATAATAGATATTTCTTTTGTTTGTTTGATGTTTAGGAAATAACCATATATCAGCCTGTTGTATTGCATGTGAAGGATGGGTTAAAATATGCTATCGCGAGCTCCACGTGTGAAGCTTGTTATTGTGACCAAATCCTAATACACTCATATCATTAAACTCATAGAAACATAAACTTGGGCCCGATAGTTATTTTATACTCTTTAGCTTTCTGATAGGTTCATGTCTGTTTTACTTCACTTTTAATTTATTAAACATATATAAGTATTTTGAAAAAGAGTGTTTTTTTCATTTATCCCAATCAAACAAATGCAATTCAGGATGTAAAAAAGCCCTGGTTAACAGGGTGTGAAAATGGCCCTTTTTCAGCATTCTGGCTGAAAAGCTGGAAAACAATAGACATTTCACAGATGCTTGGCTGAAAAAGCTAGAAAAGTTTAAAATGAACATTTTTATTTCTGTATTCCACTCTTGGATAAATATGCTCTTGATATTAATTCTCATGGGCCACAAGCTTTGGCTAAGTAGTAATTTTCGGCTGAAAAGGCAGTCTATCAGGAAGGGGCATCCCTTATTAAAAATAGAGAGGGGAGTGGGCTAGAAGTATTTATCCGAATTTATCAGTGACAAGTGTGATTGGTTTGTCATAGCAACATTTCGGCGCAGGAAAATCATTTTCCGGGGTTCTAGAGAGGTCAAAATCGAAACTTTTCTCTCTGTTATCGCTCAGCGCTAACCATGTATACATACATATTAGCCTCCCTCAACTTCAAATTCGTTCCACAGTACATGATTTTACAATTTCTCTTAACATATTCTCCTGGAAATTCGCGGATTTATTTATACTGTTTGTATAATCCGTTAATATTAGTGTTTCATCAGTGTACCCTGGGGTTGGGTATACGCAACAGGGCCATGCACTGTCGATGGTTCCAATCCCATCAGCAATGACCTGATACAACTTGACAATGGTAGCAGAGGGTGGTTTTGATCCACCGACCTCCTCTTAGCACACTTCCTCTGCCACCGTTGTTGGAGAAAACTTTTAAAAAGACATGTATCATGTCTATGTGACTCAAAACTATGGTATCACGTGTTTTTTGTAATAGTGTTAGGGCCATTATCCTTTGCGGGTGCTTACTAAGGGGGCGAAGACCTTAGAAAAGGGAGATTTGGGGGGGGGGGGGTTGAAGTATTCATCCAATTTTCCCAGTGATAGGAGTGACTGATATTGTCCAAGGACTTCATATAATAGGAAAGATACCTGAAGAAAACGGTCTATAACAGTTGTGTGGCAGAAAATATCGTTGTAGTAAGTCAATTCTTTGGGTATCTAGAGAAGTAAAAAGCAAATTAATTCTCAATTGACGTCAACCATGGCGGTGCCTCACACATCTCAGCACCCAAGGCGCTGCCCATAAGCCTGGATGTAACATACAATATTCCTCAAAGTAGAATGGCCACATGGTGGAAAAAAATCCCATTGAAACCGAGGAATGGCAGGTTCTTAGTAATGGGGCATCCCAGAAAGGGAGTGGAGTGCGGGGTGCAACCTCGTCCCCAGGGCCTTTCGCTTTTTTACGTTCTTTGATGGAAAGCGGAAAGAGCCCTGGCACCGCATAAGCTCATTGGTCAATTTCGATTGCATACATTACGGAAAACCGCTGAGTCAGCAAACATAATTGTTTTATTAAAAATGTGCGAAACAACCCGTATTCTGCATGGGGCGGTAGGACCTGTAAGTGGAGCGATCAGACCTCTTTTTACAGATTATTTTCAGTCGGAGCTTCATCAGATCCCAAACCCGACTGTTATGGTACGTTTTCTGCACGAAAGTCCCATGCGGGATCCTTCGTCTGGGATATTTCCGCTTTCTCTCCTCATAATAAAAAAGCGAAAAGCCCTGGGGACGAGGTTGTGTGGGGTGAGCTACAAAGAGGGGATCCTGCACAATCTGCACTTGCTTGAAAGGACAGGCTTATCATTTGTTATGGGGTTTGCTATTGCATTTTGCCTTAAAAAGTCTAAAATCCAGGCACAGTTAAATTTCGGATTGGAAATTGACCAATATTTTATGAGAATGCTGGAAAACCATGTCTTTTTCCTGCTTAGAAGGCTGGAAATAGATATTAAATTTGTGAAAAAAGGCTGGATTTCTGTCAACCTCATCCCCAAAGCCTTTTATCTCTTTCTGACGATTTTTGAGGGCAAAAGGTAGTTTTGGATACTGACACGAGAAAGTTTTCTGGATTTTTAAAAATTAAAAAGTTTCATCCTTACGGGGTTTCAGTTTTAATGCGAGCAATAGAAGTACAGTTCAATCCCGATAAGTGGCACCTTGAAGGGACCGACGAAAATGGTTTCAGTTAGCGAAAGTTCCACTTATCCGAAGCGTGCAAGGAACAAACGACAACCAAGGGACCGGTAAAAATGGTTCCACTTAGGGCAAATTTCTACTTTTGAGGGGTTCCACTTATCGAGATTCAACTGTATTATGAAGAAAACAGTGATAAATCAAGTAAAAACCGCATTGATAGTGTTTGGTCGATAGAACCAATAGTTTTTCTGAAGTATATACCATAGTGGACAGAGGTGTAAGATGCCCTTCTTACAAAGAAACTGTCTCCCTCCCTCCCCCCCCCCGAATTTTTTCGCATTGTTCTACTTTGATGACTACTGAATGGCACCTCCCGTAACACCTTGAAGTGACCCACAGAATCATAGCTGGCGGAACGAACCCTAAGATGATTAGCTGAGATATAGTAAACTTTGAGATCGAGGTTGACCACCATGGTTTGCGCTGGCCAAGAACTTTTCTGATTCTTACCTCTACAGAATCCCGGAAAATACACAGATATTTTCTGCCAGACAACTATTATATACCGTTTTATTCAAATAACTTTCCTGTGACAATGCAGTCACCCTTACTATGAAATCGTATAAACACTTAAATACATCTAGTCTCTAAGAATATAAGAATATTTCCCAATATATCAGGAGTTTCCAAGAGCACCAGAAGTTACCAGGAGAGTGGGAACCCTTATGTTATGATCGAAGTACGCATTTTTTTTTATAAGCAACTAAGGTCAGGTCTCATTACAAAAAGTTGCTTATTAGCATAAACTTGAATTTGAGTACTCAAAGTTCAATACACTTATTATTATTTTATAAGCATAATCAGGCTCAAACAGCTCCATTTTTTAAGCGTAATTGGCAGCATGAAAGAAGCTCTAATAAAGTTTAACAGAACGAAATTAAAATCTTTGTTTTGGGGTATTGAAATATCAATACATGGTGACCACAGCCTTTCTTATTTCAAAATCAACAATCTAGGACATTTTTGGCATAATTTCGAAGACTTTCCAGCACAATAACACCGTTTTAAATATACAGGATTTTCAGTTTTAAAATTAGCTTCATGTGCAGTAAAAATTAGTATATTGTAATTAAACAGAGCGGAGAATTTTTTTTGTTGAAGCAACAAGTACAGAATTTCAGGACAAGTAAGAACAAAACAAACCATTTATTTATTTAGATTTCCAGTACTTTCCAGGACAAAAGTCAAAATCCAGGACTTTCCAGGACTGTGGTCAGCATGCAATATATCATTAAAAATCATTTAAACGTGCATTAAGGTGGGACTGGGAAGCTGTAGATAGTACTTTTTGAAAAGCAAAATTGCCCAATCCACAATCTACTTCATAAGAAACTTCTCAAAAATGCTAAAGCACAGGAATCATTTAGAAAACGATTATCTTTATGAAACTGGGGTAAGGGCTTGGACGTAAACTGCTTCAATCAACTCATTCATTGCCAGAGGTGAGTGAATATCAAACAATGATTGGTAAACACAGCGGCTTGCGGCACTGAATGAATTAATCAGAGGAAAGAAAAACATCAAAGGTGTAAAATGTTTCAAGAAAAATTATTATGAAAATTCTGTAACGAACGTTAAAATAATATTATATATAATTAAAACACACTCTTCCCAAAAGATCGTCCGCGGGGCCTCCTAAAGTTACGCAGACCCAGTAGCAATGAAGGATAGCGAGACCCTACAGAGGTAGAACATAATTAGACTTGTGCCAAATGGGAATTTTTAATTTTTGAAAAAGTTTAAAAATTGAAAAATAAGAAGTGCCGCAACGTAGTTAAAGCATTACGTATTAAAAGGTTACAATCAAATGTCATACTTTAATTCAAATTTTAATGGACAGTAGAGGATATATTTTACATATACACAAATATAGGGACCGTTCACAAAATCCGTATGGAAATCCGTATCAATTTCATACAGGAGGAGGATCTTTGTGCATACTAAAGAAAAACACTTCTTCTGCGGTGAAAATGGAACGAATTTTGTGGACACTCCCTTAATAACAATCATACCTAATCTAATTGTACAAAAACGTCTTTGCCTATTCAAAGAACAACCTTGTCCCCAACGCCTTTTGCTTCAGTACGTAAAAAAGCAAAATGCCCAGGGGACGAGGTTGTTGAAGGTAGTGAAATGCCGACGTAAAAGGCTAGTTTCGTCAATAAGAAACGATTATTTGTATGTTTTTCATAGGTTATACAAAGTAAAGTGTTATGTTACTAGAGCATAACTTATTATTCCTGAAATGTACAAATGGACAGATAATTGCAGCGTAATAATTTTTATATTTATCAAGAAGGATAAGTATAAGAGACCGTTCACAAAAATCGCATCGTAACGAACTATTTTCATCACAGAATTTTTATGAAAATTGATACGAATTACCATACTTTCTAAATGTACCCTAGGTAAATTATTTTATTTCATCTCCGGTGAAGTGCAAATGTATACCTACTTTAAAAGTAGAAACTTTCGCGAGTAGTTACTTTCGTGAGGGTAAAAAAATCGCGAAATACTATGGATGAACTTTCGCGAATAGATGCCTTCCAAATATTTCGCGAGAATGAACTTTCGCGAATGGCTAAAGAGCCTTTTATTTCGAAAAAACAATCGAAATAAATTATTTTAGGGCTTTTTTAAAACAATATTAATATAGGAGAATAGAGAAAGAGCGACAATTTTCGATAATCTTAGATCAAAGGTAAGCTGCTGTAAATGTTTTTAGAATATTTTGCATATTTCGCAAAACTTCCAAAAATTTCGCGAGCATAAACTTTCGCGAATCGATCGATATAGAATTTTTCGTGTCGCTTTACTTTCGCAAGTTTTTGGATATTCGCGAAATTCGCGAAACTTTCTACTCACAAAGTATGTACGAAGACACTTCTCATAACGTTATAATTACACAGTTTACAGAGGTGAATTCAGAACAGCATTTACCTAGTCACAGCAATTCAATGGAGACTGAAAGCTATTAATTTTTAGTTTCTTTATGTATAATGACGGGCTCTATAGACACATCTTCATAATATAGCTATTAAGAATTATAATTTCTAGCAACGAACTCCAGTAGAAAATCTGAAATTATATTTGTAAATCTTAAACGTTAGACTACGTACACCTTTTAGGGACGGATAGAACAGTCGAAGCAGAAGAAGGCCGACCTTTATCGTTTATTTCGTCGTTAACATTTTTTTTCATAATGTAACATCGAACACCTAGATACAATAACCGTGCGCGGTACAGTAGAGATATTTGGAGTCCAACATACGTTTAAGATTTACAAATATAATTTCAGATTTTCTACAGGAGTGCGTTTAGTTCTCCTTCGTGATGCTCTGACTAGGATCCGCTGCTGGTTTATGAAAGTTGTGGGTTGATTTTTTGTGTAACAAAAACTGTGTCGAACTTGCAAAGCATGGTAGCATCTGTAAGATCGTGTACAGCGTATAATCTCAAACACATGGAGATAATTCCTATAAAAGAAGAAAAGAAATATGAGTACAATTATTGATTATCCTTGCTTATTATTCATGCAGGAGCGTCTTTGTGAATAAACTTCAGTCCGCACAAAGACACTTCTTCCGTGTGGTAAATTGGTACGATTTGGATACGACTTTTGTGAACAGTCTCTAACCAGGGGTAAAACTAACATGATTTGGGGTACGACATTTGTTGAAAGTATCTTATTAGGCAAAGATGATGCAATTTAAACAAACCTACAACGCGAGGTTATATTTATCATTTTAGATGTCGTATAAGCAACAGGTAAACATAAGGAATATGTAGTGACATTCAAACTCAAACCAACCTTTACTACTGGATAGCAGAGCAAAAGATGGTGTGAATCCAAACTATAAGTATAATCTCGATAACTCTAACCTTCAAGGGAACAAGGAAAACAGCTCGACTTAAACAGTCCGGCGAAAATAACACATTACTTTCGCCTAATTGTAGGGGGAGATTACCCTTAAAAGGGGGGGGGGTAGTGAACAATAAAAGAGGGGGGATTATTTGTGCATACAGCTAGAAAACTCTTAATTTATGGTCCAAAAAGGTCATTTATGCTAAAAATATGTTTAAAAGTCCTGCATTCCGCATGTAGAATAAGGGGGAGTCTTAATAAGAGGGGGTGGTAGCCTGATGAAATTTCCTTATTAGGGAGTTAGGAAGGGGTCTTAATACAGTGGAATGGGTGGTGAAATTTTCCAAAAAACGGAATTTACCCCCCCCCCCCCTCCACCCCAAGGGACCGAACAAAATAGTTCGAGATAATAAAAAGTCTATTAATCTGGTGTTTGAGCTACCGGGATTATACTGTACTTCCAGGTAATAACATGTAATTTTCTGTGTAAGATCGGTCGAACATAAAGTCGATCTAGACTTACAAATTGTAGCATAGCGGTGGGAGTAGAAGTAGTAGAGGAAATCAACTCGTTTGGTGAATTTGTATTAGATGATGGATGCGCATTCTATAAAAGAAAGAAATACTATATATTTATAAGACTGGATAACGACTGTCTATAAAATTCGTATCGGAAATCGTAGCATTTTCTCCACAGAAGAAGTGTCTTTGTGGATACAAAGAATGCAAAAAGACACTCCTTCTGAATGAAAATTGATACGAATTTCCATAAGAGTTTTTTGGACGGTCCCCAGAATTTAACCTTTGTTCAAACAACTACCGATCATTTAAACACCTGTCTTAACATTTTCTGTAGTTTCTACACATGAATTATTTCAGTTAGTGATACATACAGTACTCAGAGAAAGATTTTATTAAAGGGCCGTCCACGATATTCGTATCAAAGTTCGTATGAATTTTCGTACAGAAGGAGCGTTTTTGTGCATACCTAATAAGTACCTAAATGGTTCGTATCATTATAAATCATGCAAATCTAATTAGCTAAGTACACTTTTCCATCGGAAAACATGCGATTATATCATAACCAACGTATCTCTCCTTAGCAATCTTTTAAAATGCAGTAAAGGATTCAGTCATGAACCGTCTCAAACATTTGCTTTGAGAATTAGTTGAATTCCTATTAATTTTCATTCAGAAGAAGTGTCATTTTGCATACAAAGTATGCACAATAACACTTCATCTGAAATGGAAATGAAGCGATTAAAATTGTGCGACTAAAAGCGAATTTGTGAGACAAACCCGCAGGTGACTTACATCAAACTTTTTCTTCAATGCATTACTCAACATAGGAGTTAATCCTTCTCCTAAACTGATTGAGTAATTCTTTGTTACTTGTGGCGTACCACCTGGGCTACGGATGATATTACTTCGACGAAGTGTTCTTCGAAATATATTTTCTGGGGTTCTATGAAAAATAAAATATAATTAACCGTTTTGTGCAGAATGATCGAACAAAATGGGCATGTTTTAAGTAAGTGTGACCTTTTTGGACATGAGTTACAAGTAAGTAATTACAATTCGTTCCAGTCTATTAAACGCAGTTTCAAGTTTTCAAAAATAAAAAAGCTCTCTTTACTCATCTATTTCTAATAGGTACCAACGCAAAAGTTCATTTAACAAATCAAATCATTTCATAATAATTGTTTTTGCGTGCATTTTTCTAAAATCGAATACAAATCTACTTTTTCTCATGGTGTTAATGTTATACTTTATAAAACGAACTCTTGAGAAAAGTCCCTTAGGAACCGTCTCAAAAAATCGTTTAAATTCGCTTCACAATTCGCTTCATTTTCACCTTAGATGAAGTGTTATTGTAACACGTAAGTGTTAC
>JAUCNQ010128556.1:0-10018 GCA_032352715.1 Bougainvillia muscus | reverse complement strand
TCTAATAACACTATTATTCGACGACAGTTATTCGACAGACAATGTATGAATACTGCGATTTATCTGCGCTGTAAAGTGTATGATAAGTCTATTTATGTCTCTGAATAGTAAATTGTGTCTCTATATATCTCTAAATAATGCAAATCTTCACAGTTCACTCCTCAATGAGTCTGTTCTGTAAAGTCTAATACCTGGTCTGTAAATTACCATTTCTGATTTACAATTTTCCAAAATCTAACTTATACATTTTAGGAAAAGTCACAAAATTTCAGCTCATTTGCACAAAGCAATAAAAAGTTATTCAAAATCGAAATCGCCGTGGGCCAAAGTGCCTCCCCCCATGTGAATAGGATTAAAGCAAAACCTACTTACTATTATATTTCACTCGCCAAATTAAATCCACGCTAAAATTTGCCACATTTTCGATACACCAAATTAAATCAATATAACAAAATTTCCCATTTTAGCTCAGTCGCTGATGTGAATGAAAAAGGCAAATATCGGTTAACAGCTGCAATAAATAATAATTGCTGCCTGTTTTTTTCAGCCCGTCGACTGTAAATATCAGTCGCCTCCGACCTCCGGGTTTTTCTAATAACTTTTTTTTCCTGAAATACTATAATACCGAAACTTAGCCACTTTTAGTATTAATCTATTTCACACCGTTAGCTACAGTTTCTTGGTCAGCAGGCGAAGTAGATCAGATTTTATCGGTCATTGTTCAAGACCACTTATAAAATTTGTATATTTCTTTTTGAAAATCAGCAATATTTAGGAACCCTGTAACTTCTGAAGTATATAACATTTTGGCTTTACATTTGGAACATAGATTCTTTGTCACGCGATAAATTTATTCATGACATCATTTTTTCCGAAACCGGAAAATTTTCCTTTTTCCGGAAAAAAGACCAGCTGCAACCTATTACAAATGTTTTACACCTGTTTTTTGCAAGTAAACCTGATAATCTCACCGAAAATGAAGGTACGAAAATATACATATAAATGCGACGATTTATGACGTCATTACGACGTTGATGATGTAATCAACAAAATGACCACTCCCAATTGTTCCTTATAGAACGAGTTACTGTCGTGCTAAGTTCATTACCTAAACCTTACCAATCAGGAGATCTTAGGGGAGATCAATCTCACGTTAGATCAGTATGCAAAAGCTTAGGCAGATTAGGGTTATGGTTAACTCAGAGCTTCGGCTTCTAATATTAATGACTTTGAGCCTTCATTCTACTACCTTTACTACGTTAAAACATGTCCTATCCGGCCTTGATATGTGTTAAATTTGGTTTAGGTCGTTCTTAATTTTTGTCAGAATTCAGCTTCGTGTCCTTGAAAAGTTCTTATTGTGGTTTTCATTATCATCCAATCAAATTGCAATTCTTCTCTACTAGCTATTTATCCAGATAAAAAAATTCCAACTGAGGGCATTTTCCAGCCGGTCGACTCGCAGCAAGCAAAGACATTGTGTGGCCAAATAGTTTTCTGATCCACCTAGCTCCAAGGCTTTAATTTGTTCTACGTTTATCAAAGGAGACGGGAGACTCTGGGTATAAGGTTGAGGTCTGTGTTTTTTTTGCTGGCAAACACAGTAACCAGGTTACGCTTCGCAACCCCTAAATACTGGTAGAAATAAGAAGTTAGGGATGAGACAACTCATATACATTTGTTGACGTTTATCAAAGGTATGTCAGTTAAAAGGATAGTTCACAATTATATTGATGAGGTTTCAGTTTAACATAAAACTAAAAAACTAGTCAATTACTTGCCAAGTGATTTTCAGTGAACCTCGTCCCCAGTGTCTCCTTTTGTTGCCGAAATATTTCCTTCAGGCGGTTTCATATTATCTCGATGAATACTATGTTATTAAATAACAGAATTTTAAAGGATATTCGTTAAACAAATATTTTAAACTCGATGTTTTTAAGCATTACCTTTATTATATTAAGCAGTACCTTTAATATTAGTTAATAATAGGCAATAATATATGCAATAGTTTAATTGTAACAAGCGAGAATTAAAGTCGGGCAGACGGACAGATGCAAACCAAAGTCTCTCTGCTATGTACGATAAAACAAAACTTTCATTCGAAAAGGTTTTTTCTCTTGAATTTTGGTCTTTCGGACCGTTTTCTCTAATGCAAATGTCTGAAATTAACATAAGCTAGATTCGAAACACACCAGGATGAACGTAGAATTAAGGTAGAGAGCAGGAATTATTTTTAATAAAACGACGAGCTACAATACATACCACTTTCCTTACAAACTTGTCCATCTATCTTGACGTGTGAAAATGGACGAATACATCTCCTATAAATTAATAAGGTAATTAACTCCGAAATCATTTTACCTAATTTTTTCAGACCAAAAGAAAGCAGCTTTAAACGAAAACAAAAATCTATACAGCACACTTTATTATCATTTTGTTTGAGTAATGATTTAACCCTATTGTGCATGGGGGAAAATACCCTTTTGAATTACGTAATTTTCTGGTGACACAATTTTATAACGAAATAACGCATTTTTGGATTTTGGGGAGTTTTTTCCAACTTTGGCGCGTCGTTCTGGCTCGAAATTTTTTAGTTACGTTAAAGTCTACATCGTTAATCTGCTGGGTATTGACTTCCATATAAAGGTAACAGATATAAAAAGCTGTTATATACATCTTGTCATTGAAATTTGAAAATTGGTCATATTTCATCAAAAAGTTGGAAAATTTTGAACATGTTTTTGTGTCATTTTGGTCCTCCTTCACTAGGAACTAATGTTAAAAATATCAACTCAATTGATTGTTCCTAGCAGATTTTAGGTTGGGGGTAAATTTACGCCCCCCTCCCCCCCCCCTCCCCTCGCATGCTTCATCCCTTCTAAAGTCACTCCATGCACTTTAGGGTTTATAACTGAAAATATTAGATACCCTACGATTCAAGTGATATGGTGAATAAGTTATTAACATCTGATGCTTTAATTAAAGACTAAAGTGATTTAGGTTCGGCACCTGACATAATGCCCCAGTAAATCCGTAAGGATATTATGAAAACTTCAAAGACGTACTGTCGTGTAGATTTCAAGGTTGGAAAACATCCTTTAGAAATCCCTGGTATGCACAAAGGCATTCCTTTGAAAGTGAAAATGAAATGATCCATGAAACAAATTGATTTTCTAAAGTTGCACTTGAATGTGGTAAAATGAGACTTACCTTTCAATCTCTACCCTATCATTAAACTCGTCAAATTCTTGAACTAAGTCTTCTAAAGTATTGACTTTTTCACGCATATCCATAACATCTTTGCTATGTAGGTGGAATATGTCTTCACTAAAAACATTGTTTTCATCTTCGCAATCTTCACAAATTTCTACATCTTTTCTTTTAATTAAACCATCTTTAGAAAGTTGAGATAACATATTTGATGTCTCAGAATACCTTTCAATTTTCTTCTGAACATAGCAAATATATACATCACCCAAGGAACGGGAAATACATTCCACTAAATATTGATTTACAGCATCATCATCTTCATTCAAGAGCAACATAACATTTTCATACTCCATTCCTCTGCACCCCTGAAAATCGGTTATCAGATGTGCATCATTTTTCAAATCTTTAAATTCAAGGAAAGCATTTTTGCCAGTTAAAGATGTATGATCTTTTTTGAAAGATGGAGTATAACAAAGATATTTTTTATCTAAAAGGAACATCATTTCATGCAATGCTTGCGAAGTGCTTTTATTTAAACACAAGAACACAAGTTTATCATATGTTTCTATTGCTGCTTCCCATACACTCTGCAAAACCATAGGGATACACTCAATTTCCTTCATATGATTTAGATAAATCCATGTCAGTGATGGCAGATTTCCAGTTATGTTATGCCCAGGAGAGTTTTTTCCAAGAAACTTGTAAGATATTTTGGTTTTTTCAGATTCGGATAGATTTTCTGTTTGAGGTAATCGACTGAGAGCTAGGTCCAGATCAATAGGATTACGAGATACTTTAGATGGATTATTACTATCCTTGTTCATGCTCAATACAGAAAACTCTGGTTCATAGTCACCGCTAGTATCGTTTGTGATGTCATTTCTACCACCATTGCTTGCTTTATTATTTTCGGTTGAATTATCAGATGGGAGTTGTTTTTTGATATCTTCAACCTTCAAGTTGCCAATTACATTCATTTTAGGGTCACTGTTAGTTTCATTCAATGGATGATGGTATTCTTTAGGATTCCGCTCAACAGTATCTCGAATGACTTGGGTGGCAGAAATTACAGATGTAGTATTCCTCACTGTACGATGAAGCTGGAATGAATGAAATGCACTCAATAAATCAAACCTATATGTGTCATGAGAAACTGATCGATGATCACCTGTATTCACATCTAAGGATACATACTCCATATTCTTTTGCATGCTGTAAGATATAATCATTACATCGTAATCTTTCTTCTCACTGGTTATACTATTCAATTGTTTAGCTTCTCTTTCACTTAGCTGTTCTCCATTGAACTCATCTATAATAATATGTACAATCTGATCTGGATACATTATATACAAATGATCAACCAGCTCTGACAATCCACCACTTATTTCACGATTCATTTTTAAATCTGACACTGTTGACACTATGACATCTACATGACTGTTATTGATTTTACTAATCATTATATCTTTATATCTTTCCATTTCATGGATATACATAGTGTCATTACTATGTGAAAGATAAAATATCTTGGTGGGAACAACAGCATTTACCATCCAATTTTTTAATTTTAATTGAGCAAGGGTACTTTTTCCAGATCCAAAAGGACCATACACAAGTATTTTCTTCTCTTGTGAGCCATTTATTTCCAACTGTTCTCTGTTTAATAATACCGTTTTAATCTGCTCTATTACATTATTAGACAATGTGGGAAGCTCGGAATGTTGAGTTGCAATATAGGCAAAAATATGGCTGGCCAAAACAGTACATGTTTCCTTATTATACACAGTATCGCAGTTTTGCCTTGACACTCTTATCCCTTTCTTAATTGTCTTTTGCCAATGGGTGCTTGCTACTTCTTTCTTGCTAACCACCAAAGAGTATTGATAGCACGAAGTACATATCTTCTCAAAGGTGGATTCTTGTACTTTCTGTCCTGGAACAACTACCAGCCCAACCATAACTACATCAGTAGAGAAAAGAATATCACGTTCAATAGTTAATAACAGTTTTATGCTATCACAGCACAACTTCATAGCTTCATATATGTCACCTACTTCTGCTCGATCAAGAACAAAGACGTTAAATATTGCTTGTTGCTTTGGACTGTAAACAAGCAATTGATTACGAAACTCGTTTTCATAATTCTTAGATAGTTCTTTCACATCTATATTAAGAAATTTGGCATGTCCTAATATATCATAAGATGTCAATACAAAACCACCTTGTTTATCCTCCGCCAACCATTTCATAAAATGAGATGCAACATCATCAACGTGTTGTGAAGGACATGTTAATTGGATTTTAACAATCTCTTTATGTAAACTAAAATTTCTATTCATGTAGTCCTTACAGATAGTGTTCTTCCACTCGGTTTTACTTGAAACTGCACTAATTGGGCTCCCTGCAATATGTACATCATATGCGACTAAGTCAGCATTTGTTGAGAATGGCTCTTGATATAATTGAATGATTGAAGAATACATATTTCCATCAAGACCAGTTGAATGACAGAGCACTTTCAATTTTTGAAAATTAATTATGTGACTCATGCCATGATGATCTAGAAATATGGAGAAATTATTGGATATGTATAACACTAGGTAAATCTATATATAGATTATCAAGATTAATATAGAACAGCAGAGCAGCAGTTGATCAGTTTAACCTAATTTAGCATTTGTTGGGGCAAAACTCCCCTCTTCGAATCTTTTTCATAACTCCTGACGTTTTGCAGCTACAAGGCTGAAATTTGGTGACTTTTAGTTTTTATCTATTACAAAACTTTTTTTTCTTATTTCAAGATAACTAAAATCTCTGCTTTTTTTTAAACCGTAATTTGGATAAATTACACTTATTTTGGTGTTTTGTTTTCTTAAATTGGCAGAAATGCAGGTTTCACAAAAAAAATACGAATTTTGAGAATTTTAAAAAAAAATCGGTTTTAGTGACGTCATCAAAAATGTCACCTGACCCTTGATACCAAACGGATTTTTTTTAAATGTATTTATGATGAGTAGTTTGTGTGCCAAGTTTCATGGCAATTGCATATATACTTGAGGATAAAAGTAGGGGGTGGGGCATTTTTGCCCTCCCTCCCCCAAGCTAAATAGGGTGGCGAAATAGCCCATGCTAAATAGGGTTAAAGAATGGTTAATAAAAATATTATTATTTCTAAAGGGGCATCCGGAAAATATATCAAATTATGACGTCAACGCCAACGTCGGCGATGACGTCTTAATTTGACATATTTTCCGGATTTTTGCTATATTCGTCACATCTACTTTCATGGAAGAAACGGCAGCACTGAGAAGTTAAATTATTACTATTTGACATAAGATATAGGTATAATACATGCAAAAATAATCTTCCTGAGTCTATATTGAATGATTAACAACGAATATTAAATTAATTATTTGAGGAAAAATAATGGACTAATATTTTCAGAGTGCGTTTTGGCGCTAATTGAAGCACAGTTATAAGATTTTTTGTACCATTCTGTTGCCTATAAATAAATGTTAAAAGTCACCAAAGAGCATCTCTTAATAACGTACAGAACAAACGTTATAAGCGAAAGTTAGCGTTCCACATCAGTGACGGCATTAATCAAATCCTTAAAGCTAATTATGAACTGAACAAAACTGGCTCAAATTTGGGCAAACGTTCTTTCTTTATACTATAAATTGAAATGTATGAAAGAATTAGGCAGTCATTGATCCCCTCAATTCACTTTTAAGTCGATATACAAACGCCAATTTGGTCGATTCTCGTAATACACGACTTTTTGATTTAACAAAAGGAAATACCAACTGGTCAGGGTACCTGTTAATCACATAATTTGGCCAAGTTTGACACTTTGCAGACCAAAATTCCAATTTTCAGACCGAGCATTTATTCATCAGCTATAGCTATATGGTAGCTCAAATTTTGCCAATTTGATTATAATAAACAAATTAAATAATACTTTGACAATGCCATCAAATTGGATTTGGTTTTGGTCGTTGAAGCATCTTGCAGACCGAAATAATATAAAATAGCTTTTTAACTACTGATCAAAGAATATATTCTCCTAACCAACTAAAGAACGAATTTCCAAACACTCATGGCATGGTGTGTGCTAGGAGGTCTGATCCCCCCTAAAATCTACCAGCCCTCCATGTGAGGACACGCCTCGTCATTTTTGTACCCCGTGTTCTCGCACTAAAATGACACGCATGCATTTTTCTATAGCATAGCGTGCACAAATGCGTAGTCCTTCATCCAAAATTTTCTCACAATTATTGATTCTTGTACGTAATAAATAGTGACCTGACAACACAATAGCAGAATTGTTCACACATGTTTAACGATCTTACAGTATTTGCTGCCAGATTTGACTCACTGGTACCAAATATTCGCTTAGACTCAATAACACCACACACTGCATGAAAACCGAGATAATCTGTTTCGGGTTACGTATGATTATTTGACGTTTAGAGAAAGTCTGCATATGATTAAATGACAGTTCGAGAAAATCTAACCTAAATAAACCTATGAAATCCGTAATGATGAATTATCTCGATTTTTACGTAGTGACAGAATCAAACTTATAAGAAAAGAATTTACAGAAAAATGAACATACCAAATTTTGAGTAAATTATCTTTTCTTCATGATCTTCACTTTTGATTTTAAACTGGAAATTTCCTATCTTGAAATTGGATTTTAGACGTACGAGCTTCGAGTCATTGTAAGCAAACATCTCAAAGGGAAGGTTTTTCCATTCTGTGTCTGAAGATCTCATTTCTATTGATTGAACGTTTAGATCACCGACCGTAATTACGCATTGGTCATGTGAAAGATGTTCCAAGATGATCCTAAATACATACATAAGAAAAAAACGCAAATTAAATTAATTTCCACGTAAATTAACCCACAATTATTTAATGCATAGTTTTAAAAGATCCCACCTTAATTTGTGACGATCTTAATTTTTGCAGGCAAGATAATAAAAAACAGAATTTTACTTAATTTGTCTCCAATTTTGTATGCAAATATCTTTCAGTACGTAATTTAAGGTACAAAACTCAACTACAAAAAATCGATATTCTGCAGAAAAATTCAAATTAAACACTTCCCACTTTAGCCTGAATTTGTCAAGTAGAAATCCGCGTTAATTTAATATCATTGAAATATTGGAAGGTTCCAGATTTGCATTAATGAGATCGCACCTTAGAAATTTATTTCGACATTCGTGTTAATTAGTGATCGCGTAAATTCTCCCAGCGTTTTAACACTACCTGCATTTATTTCGTGAGATAAGGTATGTTTCATACTTACTTTATATTATTTTCACATTTAAAGAAGTGTATTTCTGAATAGATATACTAAATGGTATTAGTATATTTGCTATGTAACTTTAAAAATTATAAAACGAATAAGAAAATAATCGAACAACGTAGTTATATTCTCACAAAGTGAATTGCTGTAACTATAGTACTAAATGGTTTATCTAAAAAATGTTTCAGAAATGCGCTTTATTTGCAACAATTTTCATTCAGAATGTATCTTCGTGGGTACTTTGTATAATGATTTGATTAGTGAAATGAAATGTTGTGACAAAACCTGGCATGATTTGGAATAAAAAAGTACCTTCTGAAACAAATATATCAGTGAAGGTGTCCATTTAAAAGCAAAGGAATATAAACTTTCAGAAACAAGGATATTAGTAAGAGCATTCCTTTTAAAACAAGGATGTCAGATGTCGTTTTGGTATAAATATCAGTGTCCCTATAGCTACCTTTTATGAACAGGTATTTTTTTCTTCGATATTGCACTAGTAGGACAATATTTATCTTCTATCTTTTGAACTAATGATTTCTTCCCTAGAAGCAATAAAATTGAAGCTAATTTTTGCCAGGTGACATGATAACCTCTAGAAAACCATCTTTCCAAAACTTGCTTCAAGAATTCTTCACCTATTTTTCCATTATTTTCAGCAAACAGTATTTGATAATCTTCATATGTTATTAGAAAATGAGCAATAAATCTGGCTTCATCAACTGCAGCATTTATGACGCAGTTAATCACATCACGTTTTATCTTCTTATTTGATAAATTAATATTCGGACGGTTCTTTTCTAAAAATAAGAAAATGTAAAAAGACCAGGATAAAACAGTTGTTTCAAAGTTTTATTTTCATCTGAGATGAAGTGTTATTGTGCATACAAAGTATGCACAATAGCACTTCATCTGAGATGAAAATTGATAGGAATGAAGCGAATTGTACTTTCAAAGCTTTTACTTTAAAGTCGCATTCATTTAAACTTATTACCTTAGATCACTTAGAATAGAGACCGTGCACAAACTTCGTATCGTTAATCTTACCATTTTTACCTTGAGGAGAATTGTCTTAGCGCATACTAGGTTTCACAAGACACGAATTTTGTCGGAAGTAACTTAAAAATAACCTACCAAATTAATGCACTACTACCTGAAACAGTAAGAAATCGTATGATATTCTATGGCAGATTTTTGTCAACTTCAAATGTGCTATTTTTACCCTTCTCTTTTCTTATTGATTGGATTACTCAAAAAAAGAGTTGAAGGCCGCCACTGGGTAATCAGCTACATAGGAAAAGAAACTCCAGCAGAAAGAGAACGATGTACTCTAGTTTTGAACCTCTGCGTGTAATATACAACAACAACAAAGCAATTGAACCTCTGCGTGTAATATACAACAACAACAAAGCAATTGAACCTCTGCGTGTAATATACAACAACAACAAAGCAATTGAACCTCTGCGTGTAATATACAACAACAACAAAGCA
>JAUCNQ010128545.1:0-10019 GCA_032352715.1 Bougainvillia muscus | reverse complement strand
CGTGACTGGAATACAAGCATCAGTACACTAACACGTGACTGGAATAACTGGGCCACTTGACTGTTACTATTATGTACATAAAGGCACAAGCAGGAAAGTGCACACCCAAACACAGTCCAAACACGCAACGGAATGATTGTACATGGTATATAAATACCACATACGGAATACGAGCGGACAGCAACGACCTCCATGAGAGAAAATATGCATGGAGGAAAAGAAGTGGTGTCACCAGGCACAAGCGGTATGTGACTATTCATAAAATGCTTACACACGTTATGGATGGTCACAGCCCATCAGTACTCCCGCGTATCCGACACCACGGATTTTTCTTAACTTATACCCTATGGGAGCATTGAACCAGGTATAACATAGGAGGATTGTCTATGATTAAAACCATTTGTATGACGTAAATCTTAAAATTTGGGATCGAGTAGAACTGTGTTCGTGCTATTTAAGTAACAACATAACTCCATTCAAACCATCAGTTAACACAAATACACTGATCGTAATCATAAACTCGAATCTAAATAAATACAAAGGAAACAGCAGAAAATTTGTCCTGTATGAATTATCTGTAATTTCAGTTAAGCCACCGAAACATGTGTTAGCAACTGAAACTGAACCACGGAAAATTACTAAAGCAAATGAGACTTTCATGTTGTATTTTGAACTGCTTCCACGAACTTGCAAATGGCAAAGCAGACACAGAAAGTTTGACGGCAACAGTGAACAGCTGCAAACACATGACAATTGTGTCTTTGATAAAATAACTAAGCAAATAGGACTTTTTATTAATTTTATAATGTATTTTGAACTGCTTCCACGAACTGGCAAATGGCAAAGCAGACAAAAGAAAATGACGGAAACAATACATAACGATTGTCCCTGTGATAAAATAACCAAGCAAATAAGACTTCTTATTAATTTTATTTTGAGTTTTTGAACTGCTTCCACGAACTGGCAAAGCAGACAAAAAAAGAAAAATGACGGAAACAGTAAACTACTGCAAGTATGTATCCAGCTATGTGCGACAGTAGTTGCTGTTTCCGACAACTGCGTTTGACTGAGAACTCCAACAAAACTGCTCTAAGGTCATCCAGCTTTTCGGTAGGTAGACGTATAATACCATCTACCGAATCAATCTCAATTCCCAAATAGGTGATAGTGGTGGTGGGGCCCTCCACCTTGCCGGTGGCAACAGGGACCCCCAAGTAGGCGAATAGGCCCAGGATGTCGTGCATTGCCTTCTTGCATGAACTGAAGTGTTTGGTTGCAATAAAATAATGATCCAAATAATGAAGTGTTGTTTTGATGCCCAATACCCATATAATAATCTAACAAAGGACATTGACAAACTGGTTGTAAATAAATGGAGACGAGCGTGAGCCAAACGGTTGTCGAGTGTCTACATAATAACTATTATCCCAAAAAATGCCTAACAAGGGGTAGTCATCCACTCTAACTGGACAAAGTCGAATGGCGTGCTTGATGTCAATCTTGGCCATGTGGGCGTCAGGCCCAAGAGAACGTACCATCTCTACTGCTTCGTTGAAAGAAGAATAAACAACAGCAAAATCATCACGACTGATGCCATCGTTGACTGAAGAGCCAACCAGTTGCGATAAATCCAAGATCAAGCGAAAGATGTCATCTTTTTTGGGAACAGCACCCAACGGTGATGTGTGCAAGTTGTTGAATGGCGGAACAGAAAAAGGGCCCACTGTGTGGCCCCTTTGCACTTCTTTGGATAAAGAAGCTGAATCTTCCACTGGATTACGTAATGCTGATCTAAGATTACGTGTAGAACCTGGGGATATGTGACCACGAAAGCCAATGTCAAAGCCAGTGCAAAACCCGTCCAGCAGGTAACGCACCAAGGGTCGATCAGGATGGTTTCTTAGCAAGGAGTGTAAATTATTCACTTGGATAGGCGACGAATTCACCTGAGTACCAGCAATAACGCGTCCTAAATGAAATAGCGTTATTTCCTGGATGGGTTTTTGGTACAGTGGGCGGCACCATGATCCGAGGCACCATACTGGCTGCATGAATGAAGAAATCTACACGGATTACGTAAACACTGCTCTGACCTATTGAAAGCGTAGCAACGAAGAATCCTGGTAGACGAAGTAGAAGAACCACCGCGTCTACTAGGACCTTGATTACGAAACCTTTCTCTAGCAGAGTGTGAAGTACGCAACTCTAAATTGCCTGCTGCTGATGTTGACGATGCAGAGATTGAAGGACAATCCATAGCAATATGGCCAAAATTTTTACAAGTATTGCACATAACATTAGAATTCGGCGAATATCTAGCTCTAAGGTCTTCATCAATTCGGTCCCAAGAAACATTGGATTTAGCTCGAAATTCTGCTGCCATTCTTATTTGAAATTGGGTGTCGTAAACTTTAAATCCCCCCCCCCCCCCACATGTATTTGGCAGCTAACTCGGCAGCCCTGATTAGATAACCTAAAAGCTGGCTAAATTTACCATGAAAATGAGTGAAATAAAGGGCGAAAACAGACCAAGCTAAACACCAAGAGTGAAAATCCACCACCTTGGCATTGTTTTTGTCCTTTTTTGAGAAGGTCAAACCACCACCCTGATGCTGTAACCGTGCCTCGAAACGAATTCCGTTACCATCATTATCAGGGATCTCAGAATAGGGAAGGAGCTTGTCGAAATCCACAAACTTACCAGATTCAATATGGCGAACCAATCTGGTAGATAACGGAAGTAGAGGTGTACCATCGTTGGTTCGCAACGCCAAAGAAGGCCCATCATCTTCCGATGAACTATCTCGATTGCGGTGACGGCATCTTCGATTTTGCGACCCACGGTCCCTTGACCTCGGCACATTATTCGCTTCGTTTTGTTCGAGATTGTTTGACAGAAAGCCACCGATGACACGTGGGTTTCAATGTCTTCCCGCAAAAGCGATCGTTGATTAGTAAACTCGTTACGGATGACATCACAAATGTTGATGGCTTCTGCAGAAAAGTTGACCGGAGGGATGACAGCTGGTGGAGGACGAACATAAGGTTGCGATCTTACCGGAATGTTGGTTCGGCGTCGAACTGAAGGAGGTTGTACATTTATAACTGGAACAGCAGGATCTGACGTTGATTAGTTTTGAACCACTACAGGAACAGGAGGAACCACAACTGGGTGGAAGTAGTTAAACAACGTAAGGGCCATTTGGGCCGGATCCCTACTTGTTGGTAGATTGAAGGCGTTGATTTTTAGATCCATGTTTCTGCTTCCTATTGCAAGCCAATCCGCTTCGGTACGATCCGCATCTGGCTTAAGAGCCACGTCCAATACAGCAACAGCGTAGGAGAAAGCCAACACGGCGATCCACGTCCGAAGAACAAACATTGTTTAAGTTTTAGCAGGACCGCTCTGTTGGGCGATGAAATGAAGAAGGATAATTGACAGGAGCGAGATTCGAACTAGCTCCACCGGAGTGACTGGTGCCTTAAACGAAAATGGTTTGAAAGTTAACGCAGTGTTCTACAGGAGACATTTACAAAAGGATTTACTACCAACAGTGCAAAAAGTTGTCAAACGAAAGGATTGGATTTTCATCCAGGACAGCGCACCATCACACAGATTGAATCTCGTACAGAACTTTTTGGAAGAAAAATTAAAAAAACGCTTTGTAAAAACAAACGAATGGCCCCCTTTGTCACCGGATTGAACCCTTTAGACTATTTCTTTTGGGACAAAGTCAAAACAAAGGTGTATGAGAAGAGCTTAAACAAGCCATTTCAGAACGAAGATGAGCTGAAGAACAAAATAAAATAAGTTTGGAAAGAGGCTGCATCAGATATCATCGGAATCAGGAAACCGATCAAGCAGTTTGTTGGTAGATTAAAGGCTGTTGAAGCAATGAAAGGACAATCTATCAAAATGATATATTCATAAGAATTTTTAGCTCTGTATTTTATTAGACTAATATTGTTATCTCTTTAATTTTTAATTGTAAATGGCTATTGTAAAAACTTGAAAACAACATGATTACAAAATTCAAACTTTTTCAAATTTCAAACTTTTTTTAGGAAATCCTCTTTGACGTCAATTTTTATACAACGTCTCTAATATACTTTTTCTATCAAAGCCGAAGTCAGATACAAAAAATGTCTTAATTTTTATAAAATAGGTATCATTGGAAAGCAAATGAGTTAAACTAGTACCAGGATCAAAACCATAACAAATAACGACAGAAAAGATGCACAGAAAACCGCAGAGAAAACACTCATGACACACTTACTGCAGAATAACTAGCAAACACAGGACCAAAACTAAAGTCCTAGGGACGTCTCCACGATGTTGCAACGTCATAAGGACGTCATCTTTAAATATATGTTAGCTGCGTATGAAACCAGGTTTTCTCCGATGGTCTGTAACCCGAAACATGCAAAGCCCTGAGTAAAACTCCAGATTTCTGCACGTTACGAGGAACAAGTCATAAAGTAAAACCTGAGGTAGGAATGTAAATATACTTGGCACATTAATTGATACTTTGAATTAAAACTTGAATAAAACTTGAAATTGGAAACTTGATGTATGTGAATCGCATAAATATCACAGCGAATCCACGAAAATTTGAATATTGATTTTTTCACATATATAGCTACATATTGCTACATAGATTTCTTTCACACTGACTTGACATGAATAAAAATGAGAGAAACCTAGTTTAGAACTGCCTAGAGAAAAAATTTATAATGGAAGGCAATTAACATAGGAGTATATCAGGAGACATTAGTCGAACATTAAATACCTTAAATCATTTATATCAAACACAATGGTGGCACGTTCTCCTAATTACTGTAGCAAGTACTGTACTGTGGTTTTCCTACAAGAGTGCACATGTTTAAGAGAGCATGTGAAGAAGTTGAGTGGCTTGTACGGAAACTAAACTCAGAAAACTCGAAGTAATTCAATGGCTTGAATCTTACCTATCTGATAGAACCTTTAGTTTCAGTTGAATTTTGTTTTTCTAGTCCAGGTAATCTAAGCTGTAGTTTCCTAAAGACTCCATTCTCTGACCGCTGATGTTTCTGATCATATCAATGGGGTGAAACAAGCTGCTAAATTTTATCTATTATTATATGTTGAAGACACATGTCTAATCTATCAGCATAATATAGTTGGTATCATTGAACATGAACCAAATGATTCTTTCTCAGAGGTCTGCCAATGGTTTGTAGACAATAAACTCATAAAAGTCCTTGTGACAGCCTGGACTGCCATTTTGAAAAGTGATGATACCAATTTGTATATTTTATAGACCAGGTATCAGCACTATATAAGCTGGCGTTAGTGTCAATACTCATTCTTGCGTTTTCTTCACTATAAGTCACTGCTGAATTTACTCCCACCCACCTGCGCCCATAGCACGCTTTCTTTGGAATGTTTGGCTTGTTTTGTTTTCATGAAATAAATGAGAATGTTTATCATTGAAGTGTTCACCAGTGACGCCTTGAAGGCTATGGCTGTTGTTATTTTTGCCTAGGCCTTAAAGGCTATGGCTGTTATTACTGTTGCATTGGCCTTGAAGGCTATGGCTGTTACTATTTTTGCCTAGGCCTTGAAGGCTATGGCTGTTTATTTATATATGCCTTGCAGGCTATTTGTACTTAAATACCTTGAAGGATATGATTATGTACTTCCTTGCCCAGGTGGTTATTTCATCAGTTAGCTAAGCGACACCTCCTCCATCACGTTCCAAATATATACTCCAATGTTGTTTGTTTTACTTCCCTAATCACTTTGGCAAAAGTATTCATCTTAGAGAGGATAAAACTAAATCAATACTCTTCTCTCCGAAAAACAGAAGAAATGATAATACCCTAGATATCAGACGCAATGATTCTGAAATAAAGCAATGCCTAAAAGTTAAATACTTAGGCTGTATGCTAAATTCTTCTTTATCTGGGGAATTAATGGCAATGTCAGCCATCAATAACATAAACTCTAGACTAAGGTTTTTGTATCCTCTTAAAAGGCGTCCATGCAATGCTCTTATCCAACCTCACTTTGATTATGGATGCTCATCCTGGAATACTGGGAAAAGCATTGCTGCTAATACAACTAATTTGAAGAATCATATTTTTCTTGAAATTATTAGTCTTTAACAAGCAAAATTTTGAGGTGAAACCTCTTTACATTATAAATATGCAACAGGTAGTTGAATTTAAGTTTAATTTAAGTTGAATAAGGAACCATTTCAAATATTCGCTTTATAAATTCGTTTCATTCCTGTAAATTTTCATCTCAGATGTAGTGTTTTTGTGCATACAAAGTATGCACAATAACACTTCATCTAAGTTGAAAATGAAGGGATTTGTGAAGCGAATTGAGACGAACCCTAACCTGATTTAATTTCAATCTTTTTAGTTCATTAAAAAAACAGAAATTCAGTAAATTCAACAGACCCATTTTTGTTTGCAAAAATGGATTAAAAATGTTCAATTGTGGATCCTGCTAAAGATTTTATCTTTTTCCCTGTATTGTACGTATAAATGTACTGTTGTGTAAAAGTACACAATGGCAGACATAGATCCAGACACTTTGCTGGAATGGTTGACAATGGGTGCTGGCGATGAGCGAGATATGCAAATTATTGCATTAGAACAGCTATGTATGTTATTGCTTATGTCAGATAATGTTGACCGATGTTTTGAAAGGTGAGATTATTTTACCTAAATTACTACTAAAGTTACCGTCCACAAAAGTTACCGTCCACAAAATTCGTATCGAAATTCGTATTGATTCATACAAAAGGAGTGTTTTTGTGTATACTCAGTATGCACAAAAACACTTATTCTGTAATGATAATAGTTTGTATTACGATACAAAGTTTGTGGACGGTTCCTTATTAAAAAAATGTTTTTGCCCAAAAACAACACATCGACAATTTCTATAGGATCTTGTTTGTTAAATGTTTTTTTATTTTTACCTTATTAAACATTTCCCCTGAGATGCAGTTAACGATGCTGCTTTAAGAGATTTATATCTTGAAAGCTCTAGTTTTAGATCTGTTCTTCAAATTTTGTTGATATTCAGTGCTCAAAAAGTTTAATGTTGATGTAAGGCAAAAAAGTTATAAATCTTTTACCAAAGATTTTGACCCACTTAAATTTGGCTGAAAAAAATTATGTGCAAATTGAAATTGCACTTTTTAGTCCTACTATGTTATGGAAATTAAGATGCAATTGAGTCCTATTGTGTCCTTCCTTCATTACAAGCACACGATTTTCCATTTTATTGCAATTACCGTACATAGGTTCGAGGAAGCGTCCACAAATTCTGTTTCGGAAATTTTTGATTTAGATATCATGTAGAAATACACTTCATCAAAGCTAAGTAACCATCCACAAAACTTCAGTAAATCTGTTTTCATTCATTCTCATTCAGAAGAAGGGTCTGTGTGTGTACTTTAGTATGCTAAAACACGCTTCGTCTCTGTTGAAAATGGTACGATTTTGGATACAAATCTTGTGGAGGGTCCCTAAAAAAGTTACAATTTTATTTAATTACCATTAACCCTTTCATGCATAGTGTTAAAAATGGTCATACAAGCTTTGACAAATGCTGCAGGATTGTTTAAGTATGTGTGGCCATTTTACAACATTTTCTTTATATTTTAGTTGTCCCCCTCGTTCATTTTTACCAGCACTGTGTCATATATTTATGGATGAAACTGCTCCAGACAATATTCTAGAAGTTACTGCAAGAGCTATAACATACTATCTTGATGTTTCGGCTGAATGTTCTCGCAGAATTGTTACAGTTGATGGTGCTGTCAAAGCATTGTGTACACGTTTAGTTGTTGTCGATATCGCTTCACGTCCAAGCAAGGACCTTGCTGAGCAATGTGTTAAGGTGATGGGTTACTCTATTTGAACAAAATTAGGGACCGTCCACACAATTCGTATGGAAATTCGCATCAATTTTTACAGAAAAAAGTGTTTTGTGCAAGCACATCTTCTGTGATGAAAATGATTCGTATTTCATACGACTTTTCTGGATGGTCCCTTACCAATTTTAGAAATTAATCGTACATATTTGAAATCAGGCCTGTTCCATAGAAGTTGTACTACCTGGAGATTCGACCTACAATATGTCACCCTAAAACTTCTCATACCCCATGACCAGAAAAGCAAAATAGGTGTTAATCACCTTTCACCATTCACTAATTTCATGCATAGATCAGACGAAATGTGATGCAGCCTTCGTATAAAAGATAAAAGGAATTCCTTAATCATTTTTTTTAAAAAATCGTACTATTTTCATCACAGGAAGAAGTGTCTTTGATGTGCATAATTAGTATGCACAAAGACACTCCTTATGTATGAAAATTGATACAAATTTCCATACAGATTTTGTAGACAGTCCCTTACTGACAACTATGTTTATGTCATTCTAGGTGTTGGAACTTATGTGCACAAGAGAGGCAGGTGCAATATATGAAGCTGGTGGATTGAACTGCATGCTCACATTTATTCGTGAATATGGCACACAAATTCATAAAGATACCTTGCATTCCGCTATGAGTGTTGTAGCACGATTATGTAGTAAGATGGAGCCTACAGATGAGACTTTAGAAACTTGTATGGATTCACTCTCAAAACTTCTTCAACATGAAGATACATATGTAAGTTATACAGACGATAGTTAATACAAATATTTTTGTGTAGACAAAGGGTTTTCTACATGCAAAAACTGTGTAGTTTGTGTCAGTAAATTTATTAACTATTTATTAACTCCTAACCCTTCAATTGTTGTTATATGCAGAGCTCATCTAGAATAGCAGGGAAGCATCCAATAAGTTGAATAGGGGTAATCTTTATGTTAAAAAAGTTCCAAAAATACCTAGTTTTCTGTGGAAACTAGTTATTTTTAAGACTATTTTACAGAAAAAGGGGCGATTTCTTCATCGTAATTCAACAGGCACTGCCCGATTGTCGGACCCTTAAAGGGTCTGGAATAGGGCCTCATATATGAAAAATAGACACTGGAAATCCTGGAGATTAGTTAACCTTAAAGTGACCATTGCATAACCATTAGATATTATGAAAATCGTTATTACTAATTTGAAAATGTTCATTAGATGCACAAACAATAGAGTCTTCTCTAAACCCCTTATGGGATCGTCCACAAAATTCGTATCGCATTACGAACCATTTTCATTACAGATGAAGTGTTTTTGTGCATAGTACGTAATGCACAAAAACACTCCTTCAGTAAGAAAATTGATACGAATTTCCATGCGAATCATGTGGATGTAAAATACATTTTGAATATAGCTTGTTGTTTATAATTTAAATTCGCCTTTTGTTTAGGTTGCTGATGTGGCTTTGAAATGTTTTGCATGTCTTGCAGATCGATTCACAAGGCGTGGAGTTGATCCTGCTCCATTAGCAAAGCATGGATTAACAGAAGAACTGCTTAAAAAGCTTGTCAGCTCTGCATTGGCGTGCAATATGAATACTTCTAGCAATTTGAATGCTAGCATGTCAGAATCACGAAGTAGTTCTGGAAATGTATCAATCATTGTCAGTGTTTTGTCTATGTTATGTCGTGGTTCACCAACAGTTACTCATGTAAGGGCCTATCCATGAAATTCGTATGGGATTATTGTAGCAGTTCATTAAATTATTAGGCACTGAATGAGTTAAAGTATTAAGCCATTATTTGATTTCTGACAGCATAAACATGTACCAATAATATTGTTGTTTTAGTATTTAATTCTTGCTACTTGATTTTATTAAGGGTTCGTCTCAAAAATTCGCTTTATGAATTCGCTTCATTCCTATTAATTTTCATCTCAGATGAAGTGTCATTGTACATACAGTGCATACAGTGCAGCGATGCAGTGCATACAGTGCAGCGATGGTGTAGTGGTAGCACTCGGTTTTCACCAGAGAGGTGAGGGTTCGATCCTCACTGAAGACTCTCGGATCCGAAACTCCACTCCTGTGCGCTTTCAATGCAGCGTATCTAG
>JAUCNQ010128534.1:0-10021 GCA_032352715.1 Bougainvillia muscus | reverse complement strand
GCATACACGAGTAAAATTACTGTGAAAAGAAGCGTTTTTATTACCCCCGGATTTTACAAAAATGCCTATAACTTTAACCGAGATTATGCAAAACCTGCAAACTCAGCAGAAATTAACTTATAATAAGATTTTCTTCGAGACTAACTTGCATGAAACCTACGAAATTGAACGTTAACCACGCGAACATTTTATGCAGCCTTCGTGGCGTTGAGTAGGGCTTGGTCCGCCACTGAACCTGAGTCAACATTTTTTTTTGCGAAAGATAACTGCAGGTTTTGCGTGTTATTGGATGACATAATTTTGCACAAGCAGTATAACCTTATTTTGTCTTTTCTATTTCACACTTCCAGTGTTCTCTTTTTCACCATACTGAATTTATATAACAAATTTGATGAGCCATATGTGCGTATTTTGCACAGTAAATTTTATACGTACACACACAAATAACAGATGAAAACCTTTCTCTTCTTCAAAAGCTCTTACGTCCAATTAATACGCAACGAAGATAGGAATTATATTGTGATAGCGAAACCAGGGAAGCCTATCTCATGTTTTTTTGTTGAACCTGAACAGCATTATTAATTATTTCTGTTGTGCTATAGTGAATCATAGAAATATTCATACTTCTTAAAATAAATCAGTCTTTCTTTCCCTTTTTTTAACCCTTTAATGCCCCATGGTAGAAAAATAGTCATAGGCGCTTTAACAATCCTGAAGCAAAATGCTTCAGGATTGTTTAAGTGTGTTTGACTATTTAATTTGACACTAGGCATTAAAATGTTTAATTTTGGTTATTAGTTCTAAGCAGAAGCTTATCTCTTATTTACCAACACATGATAGTATACAACACATTTTCTCCCCTAGCAAAATCACTAATTTATAGTAGTTGAATTCAGTAACTGTTAAATAACGACCTGTAGTTGATATTTTAATATTATTATTTAAGAAATACAGATTCGCAAGTATGGACAGACCTTTTAGTCGATCATATAGTCGATCATAGAAGGCAAAATACTTTCTTCAACGGCTAGCGAACCATGACGCACGAAAGCTTGACTGCTAACCGATCTTTTTCAGAGCTTTTAGCATAAACGAATTTAAGAGGGACCATAGGCCAAAGTCCAAAGGCCATTATAAATCGCTTATTACATAAATATTTTTTATTAAGCCTGTACAAACACCCTCGGACTCTGTGACTATTACATGGACACGGTGCATTGAAAGACATACTAATAGTTATTTTCATTATGATCTGATCTATTAGAGACCGTCCACAAACTTCATATACAGCAAATTGTACCAAATTGTATCATTTTCACCACAGAAGGAGTGCCATTGTTCAAACTTTGTATGCACAATGACACTCCTTCTATATCAAAATTGATACAAATGTCATTACTAATTTTGTTGACGGTTCATAACTAGTAACCCTTTATCTATTGTTAACAAAATTGTCACACGCGCTTTAACAATCCTAAAGCAAAATGCTTCAGGATTGTTAAAGTGTGTTTGACCATTTAATGGACAACAAATATTAAAAAGTTAAAGTAAAACAAAATTTTATTCTTACCTAATATAATATTCATAGATATATCTGGATTGTCAATAAAATATGCTAAACCAATATTTGATTTCATTACAGCTTTTAGACAACCAATGGAATCCAAAAACACAACAGCATCATCCAAATGTGCCATACCTTTTTTTGTTGTATAGCGTTGATATAAAAATGTTTCAAGACCTTTAAATAAAGTTTCAAGTCCATTTTCATTAAGAAAATCTTCCATCCATTTTGTATTTGCTTGTTCAAGTTTAATACGTAAACCTGAGACATTTTGTATTGAAGGATATCTGATATATAACTCAATCCACATATGTACTTCATCATCTCCGAAAGTTTCTTTTAAAAAGCTTATACTATTTTCATGTTGTTGTTGCTTTCCGTCTGTTGAATGTTCATTGTCTTCTTCTTCGTCGTCAGTGTGAAATATAAAACTACTACGTTTCTCAGATTCAAGATGATCATGAACATTATCTACAGCACCTTTAAATCGTTTTAGTGCCATATTTCTAAAAACAAAAAGGACGAAATTCGTATCTGAAATCGTGCCAATTACATCACAACAGTACACGCTTTTTCTTTTATAAGCACCACATCTATAATCACCAGAGGCTCAGATTCGACCAAAATTAAGCTGTTTTGGCGCACTCTCTTACCAAAACTGACCAAGCACCAGGCAGCCTCAGTAAAAATTCCCAGTCGCTTATAAAGCAAAGCGTGTAGTATCTTTGTGCAAAGTATGCACCAAAGACATGAAAATTAGCCTTTCAATTCCTAATTCCAAAAATGAGGATTGTTAAAGTATGTGTAACCGTTTTACAACGTTAATGAAGTAAAGGGTTAAAATAAAATTTTCATACAAACAATCGTCATTCATACATACAGTTCATCTGTCGATTTGTAGCCACCTCGAAATATGCCCAAATATGCTAAAATATGCCATATATGGAATAATATTATACCCAGTAACATTAGGTTCCCGATAAACAGTAACCTGCTTGCGGATTAAGAGTTAGAGGGGGCGGGAAGGAAACAGACGTATTTAAAGGAAATTATTATATGTACTTATATTTCCGCACCATCGTCTACCATTGTGAAAAAATAACCATATATATTTGAGCTGGCTACAAATCGACAGATGCCCTCATAAGCCAGAGCAGATATAAACATAGTAAAAGCAATATAATGTAGACTTTTGATAATGCGATGTACATTTTTGCTAATGCAAAACATGTGATGGGCCTCTGAAGGCTCATCACTATGAATTCAACTATTATAGTAGAAAACCATTTTTATCTCACCACCTAGCTATCATGATATTTGACTAAGCTGTCACAACATATATTGATTTCAAGTGATAAAAACAAGAGCGTATTTTATTTCTCTAAAATATGTTTTTAAAATACAAGTATAGGGCTTAGATAAATATTTTTTCATAATATTTAGATCTCTATCCTGGAAAATAATTAATATTAAAGCCGATAAATCATATCTTTTGTGTGAAGTCCATATTTTGTGTGTATTGGGACAATAATCATAGATCTGAACTTAGAAATATGATCTCAAGAATATATCCGCGCAAAAGCTTTACTTATAATTTTGGTAGAGCAGTAAAATGCATAGACAGATCCACATCACGCTTTAACTGAGTCTATAAGCAATAAGTCGGAGACCAAAAGTTGTCAAGTCTATAAAATGCCCAGCTATCACAATTTCAGAAATGACGTCTGATCGACGTACTTCTGACGTCGTGAAGTCGTAGGGACGTCGTTAGGATGGTAATTTTGTTCAGGTGTTAACTGGGTAAATGAATCCAGGGCACACTTTCTTTAACTGAGTCAAAGCAATAGCATGAGTTGGAGGCCAAAAGTCAACAGAATATAAAATACACAAAAATATCCAGAACACACTTTTAACTGAGTCAGAGCAATAAGTTGGAGACCAAAAGTCGTCAAGGATAATAGAATTTGTTAATTCCTAATTGTATAACATATGACGATGGACCACTCGATCCCTGTTACAAACGAAAAGAAAGAAAAAAGCAATTTAAAATAAGAATATATTAAGAACAAATTGAAGCTGAAATTTCCAGAAAATTAAAAACATTTATTAGATTCAGCCGAAATCTACTGCTTCTTATAAAAAAAGAACGTAGATCCGAAGAAATAATATTTACAGTGGTGGATTTAGACCCTGGCCAGTGGGCAAAATGTTAAAAATGACGTCTAATAGACGTCCTCACGACACGAAATTGTTTAACTTTTAACGGTTTAAAATATGATGATTTTTAAAAGGCTAACGATCATATGTTAAACAATTAAAACTTATACCATTTTATTTTAACTGAAATGTTTACGGTTTTCCTTGTAGAAAATGTGCATCACGCAACACAACTAAAAAAAACTTTCTTTCTTGTGTTGTACTAAGTGTAGCATCAATTATTTTAGAAGCTTGATTTTAATCTGTGTTTGTGTACGAAGTGCTCATTGACGTCACAATTACTTTGCCACTACGATAAGCATTTAAAGTTCCATTGTTCTATATCAAATAAGGCGTGGATTTCCAAGTTTGGCAATGCATTAACCCTATAAAAACTGGGTGGCCTTTTGTGCCCTCGCTGTTTTCAAACTTTCATAACTTCCAATAGGGTGGTCTAAATGTTTTGAAATTTTGTGACTTTTCCCAACTTTTATTTTTATTTTAGGTTCTAAAACCGTTATTGAAAATATTTGCCGACAACAGGTGGCACAGGGTCATTTTTTTAAGGCACCGAAATTGTTTTTTTTCATTTTCTAAACGAAGTGTGTTGTGATTTATTATGATAATTACACTTGTAATATCACTATTAATAATGAAGTAAGATTGTAAAAATTGGTCATTGCACCAGTTAACCACGTAATTTGGCCCATTTTGACAATTTGCTGTCCAGAATTGAAATTTTACAAACCGGGCGTTTATTTATCAACAATAGCTATTTGGTAGCTCTAATTGTGAAAAAACACGCATACTGCACTCAATTTATGTGCCAAGTATGAAGGCCCAACTCCAACGGGAACTAGTCTTTCTTAAAATAGCTCACAACGTCTTGACGACGTCATCACCCTGACACGTATTCATATACGTGCCAAGTATCAAGGCCCAACTCCAACAGGAAGTTTTCTTTCTAAAGATAGCACATTACGTCATGATGACGACATCACCGTTACACGTGGGCACGTGTAGTGGAACCCTCTGATCAGGCTTCATATGTGTGCCAAGTAATACAGCCCAACTCCAACGAAAAAACATAACACATAACACATTACGTCATGATGTCGTCATCACCGTGATATGTGGACATGCGCAGTGGAACCATCTGACTAGGCTTCATATGTGTGCCAAGTATCAAGGCCTTACTCCAACAGCAGGTTGTCTTTCTAAAAATAGCACTTTCGTCATGTTAATCCTCGATTTAATGACTCCAAGATGCGTAGACTAGATAGTTACAGTTTTTTGTTAACATCCATACATACAACCGCCGTCTATTTCAAACCTCTCTGGTTACTACGGAACAAGGAGAAATATGTAATCAATTTAAACACGATTCCCGAAGTGTAGCATTGCTAGCTAAAATGATAAACAAACGGGGTGGTTTCAGAACATACTTTTACATAGTCGCAAAGTCCTCACAGCGGTAAAATGGTGACTCAAAGCTTATTGAATGGTGCTGGTCTCTTAAGAACTTCAACATACATTAAGTTATTAAGAAAAAAACTTATAGTTCTTCAGAGAGATGCCAAGACTGTGCCTGGATCCGCCACTAAACTAAATTTTGTTTTTGCAGACAGTTCTCTATACGCGCTAAGAGAAATCTTCTAAGATGACCCAATGGTACGATTTTCAATACGAATTCTATATCTCCTAATAAAAAGAACGCTTCTTTTGTTACTAAATTACTAACTGAAGCCATTTTCATGTCATACCTATATTAATTTGTACTAGAAAAGCCGGAATGGTAATGTTATTTTTATTAATAGTGACCATTGAAATCTAAGTGATATGATTACAATACACACCACTAAAATGTTTTCCTGTCAAACTTTCTTGTTGTTTTTCTCTGTGTTCCCAGGACAAAGATGAGCTTAGTTCAACTTTGTTCTGCGTTCAAACGGCGAGGGAAACGAAAAGAAAATGTGAACCAATAGTATCGTTCCATTATTTGCAGAGTCTGCATCTTCATTGTTTTGCTGTCTAAAACGTTTTCCTTTCGTCTCTTCCACAGGACAATGTATTGCCCCATTCCTGTCCATATTTCTGTCCTTTTCCCTATCATTTCCTGTTCCTGCTAAATGTTTATGACAGGAGATCCACTTTCATGATTGTGAGTGCAATCATGTAAATCGATAACCAGTTGAGCCCCTCTCAGGATAATCAGTTTAATATTTTCGCACAGTGTAACTCGCATGGATATCAAGAAGGATCGACAGGGATCGGAGGGGTTATTTCTGAATGTAAACGAACAGAGACATGAGAAGTTAAAACGAAAAATACAAACACGGCTCACACATGCAAGGTTTTCCTGCATTTCTTCATTTCTTACCTCTTGCTAATTAGCCACCAAAATAATGAGAGAAAATTATAATTATCGTTATCTTTATACAATTATATAGAGCAAATAGAAGAAAGTTAAATACATCCCAGTTAACACAGGACCGAAATTGACGTCCTTACAACTATAATTTTTGAATTTGCGTTTGCTGAGATGCGTTACTGAAAGGTAGAACAAGAACGCTTTATGTCCGTTTGGATGAGGCAGTTATCCGTTTGGATAAGGCAATTACTTTACCATACCTACAGCAGTTTGTTTATTTTCTGGGGAAAAGTATAAGTACGAATATATAACTTTCCTTTACAGCTTCAAAACAGTACGTAGCTATAGCTAAAACAAATTAATAACCGACATTCTACTATAACCAGTGGCGGATCCAGCCCTAGTCAGAGCAACACGATGGAGCATAATTAATTTCAATTCTTAATTACATTATGTATGACGCTGGATCTTTAGAGGCCCAGCGTCATACATAAGTAATTAAAATTAATGATTTTGAGTCTCCATTAGATGGCTGCCACTAGGTAAAAGCATGTTCTGAGTCCGCCTCTGATAACCATGGAGGTAGCCTGTTTCACCAATTCTTACATTGAAGAGAACCGTTTCGCCACCGATTTAGGGTAAGGAACCGTCTCAAAAATTCGCTTCAGAATAAATTCGCTTCATTCCTGTCAATTTTCATCTCAGATGAAGTGATATTGTGCATACTTGCACAATAATACTTCATCTAAGGTGTAAAATAAGCGGTTTGTGAAGCGAATGAAAGCGAATTTTTGAGACGAACCCTAAGTAAATACTATCTAATCAGCTTGGCAATAAACTTGCCAGTGTCTGCTGTTCTGGGACCTTGAAGTTAGCAAATGATGCCACGTGACGTTGTTTGCCTCTGAATAACCGTACATAATGCACCCAACTTTGCTAATGACACCAATCTTCCCAGTCTACACATTAAAGCAAGAGGAGGAATTTTCTCTGTGTGATTAGCTGAGTGAGTACTTACAGAATCTACCTCTAGCGGTAACGCCTTGATATTTAGCACATTTGTGTAAACGGTTTTTCTTATCATTGTTACAAAGTTCCCATGTTCCAGGGTTGGATCAGAGAGTAAGCAAACGAAAAAGTATAAAACCATTAAAATTTCTCTTAACTTTTAATGGTTTAACACTTCTTCAGAGGCACTTGCCTACTATTTTAAGCTTCTAGATCCGACTCTGTTGTCCATGTTGCTTCGTTCGTCAAACAGTAAACTTTGTAGTGCCCTTTAGTAGCAAGTTTAGGTTTTCTTGTACAGTTTTAATGATGCTTTTAGAAATCTTGAATTTAATGATAGTTAAAGCAGTTTAACTGGTATATACATCTATAAAGATTATTTAGTATTTTCATCCCATTTTTCGTGTAAATAGCAGCGACCTGCATCTTTCCTTGAGCTGCCACGCATTCCCGTAAATATTCTCTCATGACCCGCCTCGTTTTTATGTCGAATAAAAAATTACGTTTTATAGGTTTCATGAAAGGTGTACCAACGCAATTTTAAAACTTACAACGTCGATCCCGGAGTATTTTGTATCTTTCTTTTTCTTTGGATAGTCGATACGAATTTTCGTATATGGACTATCCAAAGAATCAGAAAGATACAAAATGCCCTGGGATCGATGTTGAAAGCCTTATAAACGTCAATCTCGGTCGTGTGCTGATCATCATCATACATTCAACCAGAATTGTTGGTTTGAAAACGAAGCAGTCAAAACGTTCCGAAATATCGTCAAAAACAAACAAAGCAAAAAAAAACTGAGTTTAGAATTATATAGTTGAATACCAACCCTATCAGTAAGATGTTCGCTCACGATGACACCATTTTCTATGATGGCATAACCATAAACATTGTATTGTATTAAAAAATATGGAGTTTACGCACAGTATCCTACGACGACAACGAAGATTTCACCTTTGTGCATATGGGCTACTTACATCCTGCGTGATGGAACGCGCAGGCTATACACACAACGGTGGAATCTTCGTAGTCGTCGTTAACCCTTTTTTGCACAGTGTCCACAAATGGTCACACTCACTAACACAATCCTGCAGTAAAAACTGCAGGGTTGGGTTAGTGAGTGTGACCATTTGTGGACACTGTGCAAAAAAGAGTTAAGATTAGACTGTACGTGAACTTTCTAATATCCAGTTGACAATAGTCTTACAATAGAGTGTTACGATAGAGTGCCTTTATACTTCGTCACATCATAAGGACAACAATTTATACGTCTTAGGCAAAATCAATAGCTCCCACTAATTATCTGGTAGTTCTAATCTCAAAACTCTATTATTTTTCTAAAAGTGGTGTCTGTTTGACCTTTAGTTTTAACTAATTAGATCATACTAGATTCATCCAAGAATATGTGATTCATCTGACCACATGTATTAAGACACTCACGTCATTATTAAAGTCGCAGTGACGGTATTTTGTACGAGGAATCGTCTTCATCATCAGTATCCCTAGTCATAGCACCACGATGGAGAAATTAAGTTTTAATTCTTAATAGCTTTATGTATAATGATGGATCTTTAGATATCCATCTTCATACATAGAGCAATTAAGAATTTATGGCTTTGAGTGTCCATTTTACAGCTGAGACTAAGTAAAATCATGTTCTCTGGATCCGTCTCTATAAAGGACACTTCAATATTTTAATTTAATATAATTAAGCACTTGGAAGCAAGCAACTGCAGCATCTTCAGGAAGTTTATTTTGATAAATGTAGGCCTCAATGACACTATCTTGCTTCATCAAGACATGCTCTAAGTACACCCATACACTTCAAGATTATCCCTTACTTTGTTGAAACAACTAAAAAGTAAGGTCATTCGTCGTAAATTCATCGTAAATATTGTTAACAATTACAAATAATCTAACAGAAAACAACGATGATTCAAGTATAGAATTTTAAAGGTGAGTTAAGGCCACTTACATCACACGTTAAAAATCATGTTTTCTACCAGCATAACCTGCTATTATCTACCCCGGGGAAACACAATACGACTCCAGGTGTGTTTTCCGATCGAAAACTGGATGTTGTTTAATGAGATAATATAGCGTCTTGTGTACCTCTTGCAATGATGAATTTTGTAGAGCCCTTTAATTTCTTCAACTGCTTTACTGAGAGTTGCTTTATTAAATTAACTTTTCTAAGTGACTTTTTTATTCATAGCTATATGTTGCTTCAAAAGAAATTTTAATGTAACCCCAAGCTGGCATCCGTTCATAAGATATACAAATTGGATTGGCATATAATGAAATATTTTCAAAAAAAGAGTCATTTAACCAGTCATACCTAAGTAAAAGAAGCCACTTTTAACTCTTTCTTTATAATATTGAAAAATGGTCATGCATACTTTAACAATCCTGCAGCACATGCTGCAGGGTTGTTAAAGTATGTGTGACCATTTTTAGACATCATGAATTAAAGGGCTAATTTAGCACGGAATTCACAATGCTACTTTTTTATTCAACGATTTTGTGCATGAATTCCTATAACGTTACAGTATTCGAACGTCATATGTCTGCAGATTATGATAAAAACTCTAACGGACAGCCTGGTAACTCTAAAGGCCAACCCCAGATAAGGTTTTTGGAATAAAAGTACGTAGAATATTGTCTCATCTCACGTACATACATTGTGTTAGAGGGGTCGGTGAGAGGTATAATGTATTGGTGCTGCTATTAGCTAATCTGATTTATTTATTTTATTGTACTGTTTTGTCGGATAAATGGCCATATTATTCTCTATGCGCCGAGAACGCATAGAGTTTAAAATGGGCTCGGATCCATCCATCCATCCATCCATCCATCCATCCATCCATCCATCCATCCATCC
>JAUCNQ010128512.1:0-10025 GCA_032352715.1 Bougainvillia muscus | reverse complement strand
AGAACAGAAGTTAGATAGGGAGGGCTTTTTTGCCCACCCCAACCCCCCCCCCCCCATCAGGAATAAGTTGTGAAAATCGTCCATCAGGAATAAGGGTTAAGTTTTGTATGTTATGTACACCACAAAATATATGATCACGTGCACCATTTATTATTCCCTGTAGAATAAGTTTTATATAATTTTTCTGAAAGATAATCATTCTTCCTTCTCTAAAACACCTTTGTTCTTATTGTGAAAGAAGGAATTTTAAAGAGGTACAGCACCAAAAGTCATGACAATTAGCTTCTATACCAATTTCTATCCAAGGATAGTAAGTATATGGTATCCATTTTTCTCTAAATTTTGTCAAAGTGTGATTTCTAAAATTATTGAGGTCACACCGAATCGGAGAATTGAACAGGAAAAAATTCACATTGAATATAATTTGAAGACTGGTATTTTTGAAACAAAAAGGAAAGGCCCCTCTGTCCATATACTTAAGTAGCAGAAACTTTCGCCGGCACAAACTTTCGCGAACGCTAAAAGTTCTATACTGATCGATTCGCGAAAATTTATGCTTATAAAACATTTTTTAACTTTTCGATGCAGCTTACCTTTTGATGCGATGATTGTCATTTCTTCTGTCTGTTCTTCTGTTTTCACATTATTTTTAAAGAAACAAGTTGCTTCAATTAGTCATTCGCGAAAGTTTATGCACGCAAAAATCCTTATTCCAATTCGCGATAGTTCACGCTTTTCTTCTTTATTTATTTTGTACTTTTCTTCTTTACTTTCCTTCTTTTCTTTTTTATTTATTTTGTGAATTTCTTCTTCTTTTTCTTCTTCTTACTTTTCTTCTTTATTTATTTTTGCTTGTCGCTGAAGATATAACATGAATAGTTATAGTTATGAAACGTCCGAAAAATTGGGTATTTTTAACCTCTAATTAAAAAGTTTACGCTCGCGAAATGCAAAAATTTCGCGAATTTTAGAGCTCGCGAAAGTTTCTGCCCACGAAAGTTTCTGCTCCTAAAGTAGGTTGAACATTTGAGTACATCAAACGTTGCAGGCACAACATAAGGGCAAATGACAACATATTTATCAACATAAAAAAACACATTACAAATATTTTCATCTTTCATCTTTCGAGTGATAAAATTTGAGACGAAACTTTACCTCCGATACTATTTCCCCATGCCAAAAATGTTAAACCCATGATGCCATATGTTAAACCAAAAATCCAACCAAAAGTCTATGTGAAATAAATAAAATCAACTTAGATCCATACGAAGTAAAAACTTTTGTGTCCGTTATTGTGTTATTTGATATTAACCAAAACGATGAACGGAATAAACGAACAAAAACACTTAGGAAACACACTTCAACCATGACTATAGATCTTAAATATCTCTATAGTATTTCAGATGAAAAGTGTGCGGTGTGTATTTTCTAGAAATGAAAGTCTATTTTAATTCGCTGATTTATCTCTTCTCCAATACAAAATATAAAATATAAAATATAAAATATTAATTTGACATTTAATAATATACGAGCATGTATAATCGTCCACTTTCATCTCAGATGAAGTGTCTTTGTGCATGCATAGAAACTATGCACAAACACACCTCTTGAAAATAAAACATTATATGGAATGAAGCGAATTTTAAAAAAGTTTTTAGACGGTTCCTTACTTGTAGCAAATTTACAATTTCTTGTGCAATAGCTTTGATCCATATTATTGTAGCAATAAATCCAAAGAATGCAAATACCTGAATAATAAGAATAGCAATAAGGGACCGTCCACAAAATTCCTACCGTTATATGAACCATTTTCATCACAGAAGAAGTGTTTTTGTGCATACTAAAAATGCACAAAAACACTCCTTCTGTATGAAATTGATACGAATTTCTTTTTTTTTAGATAAATAAGGCCTATTACAAACATTGCAACGAGGAACGAAGACTCTTCTAACGATAACGATTTTAAAGAAAGCAGGTGCTAAACATGAGAATAAATCTGGAACTATTTTCAGAATGTTTAATACTTTTGAAGAATCTTTCGTGTATGGTCCATATAAAAAAGATTTAAAAATTAATAGATCTAACACACCTCCTGTACTTTATGAAAGGTCACCATTTTAGTTTTGAAACAAGGAAGAAAGAAAGCGACATAGTCAGTTTAGCAATTGTAAGCTTATGTGATTAAGTACGAAACTCAACGTAAATCAAAGAAGTAAACCCAAAACCTTTTTTTTATTTGTAAATAATTCTTTAAATAGTTATACAGTATTTTAAGGTTACCACCTTTCAAAAATGAACTGTAGGTTTGCATTTGATGGTCACGTCGTTGAATTGTGACAATAATACGTAGTTATACGATAGTGACGTCAAAATAAAGTTTCCAAAATATTTTGTTGCAGGTGCCTATATGACCAGCATCCCGGAAGCTTGGGCTATTTTTAACAATCTGTGGTAACCAGATTAGCTGACAACTATCCAGTTTTTCTTTTTTTATATTAAGCATACCGCTATTAAAATAACGTTGTAATGGCGCCATTAATTCATAAAATTGTTAGTATTTAATGAAGTACACGTTTTTTTTATAAGCAACTTCTAAAGGTTGAGTCTAAGAGTTGGGTGAAAATCTAAGCAGCTCCTTAGCAACCAGCCAGGCTCAAATTCACATTAAGGCTAGCAACTAGGGATGAATCCTGGATAACAAGGCAAGCAAGTTTTAGGTGGAAAATCAGGAAGTGATCCACAGTAATTAAGCGTAGAGTTAGAGCTGGAGAGCTTAGCAAAGAGTTCTGTTTTGTCCTTGGATGATGCTAGAACTTCTGCACTGTTGAATAGAGGAGGGACAGATGATTTATTGCTACCTCTGATGCTTTTGACGGTTCGCCAAAGTCACGAGAGCCCACTTTCTGAGATAAAGTTCGGTCATGAGTTCGCTGCGATGAGCATAAATGAGGTTTTATCTAGTATTTACGAGATGGCGCAAAGGCGTCAATACCAGAAGTGATCCATAACGTTACTTCCTTAGCACAATCTTCAGCAGATTTTGAAAAGATATCAGTCCAGGGAACATCTCGAATGAAATCACGAAAGCTACCCAAAACACCAAAGTCTTAACTAAATCGAGTCCGATGTATGGGAGATTCTTGAGCTGCTTGGTCATTCAGGGTAACTATCGCAGAAACAACGACATGATCAGAGCCGCCAAGTGGAGCATCAAATGAGATCTCGTAGATGTCAGGTGTAGAAGTCAAAAACAGATCAAAGAGTAAAGGAGATTGAGTAATACGATCAGGAATACGGGTTGGAAAATCAAGAAGTTGCGAATGAGATTGAGAAAGTGCCAAATTGTAGGTTTCAGTGCCGGAAGCACTGGTACTATTGCTTGGAATATTCAAGCCAGGTTTAACGGTGAATGTTAAAGTCGCCAAAGACGAAAATATTTGCAGATTTATGAATAGAGGGAGCATTATCAATACTCTCAGAAGCGGATTGGATAACAGAGCAATTCTGAGAGGAAGGAGAACGATAAAGAAGATAAAGGCAACTTTTCGAATGAAGAAGAGATCATCGGAAGCACATATAAGGTTCATTGGGGTCTTCAAGGTCAGCTTCCCCAGCAATGGGTAAATTGACCTACACCATGCATGTGTTTTTTAGAATCTTTACAAGAAAGAGGAAGATAACCAGGAACGAGTAAGTCACTTGAAGGAGTATGAGGGATTCGATATCGGCGAAGAAGTTGAAAAAAATACTTAGCACCACCCGTTTTACCACAAGGAGAACGGAAAGTAATCTAGAAGCTAATGGTTCCAACCTAACATTAATGAGTAAGAGTGTAACGGATCACTCCGTAGCTATCAGAAAAAGAAAGTCACCATCATTGCCATATATCTTGTGATTCTTCTAGTGGACTGTCATTGAGAATACGACTTCTGCAAAAGAAAAAACGAAATTACACAAACACAAACAGAAGCTTTCACCGTGCCTATGAAAGACATGCTAAATGGGATCTCTGATGGCGAAGAAAAAGATATGTCGACAAGGATGAAGTATGAGATGCAAAAACACAATCGCTCAATTAATCCATCGTATACTTACAGAACACTGTTTACGCTTTCCTCAGTATTTCATCCATTCTCGCCAAGTACCGAACGAGGAGACTTCATTTAACTAATTGAATACATGACACTACACAAAACATCTCGCTATAACGAACTAAATCCCATTTCCCCACGTTTTTCTGCAATAAAAGTCCTCTCTATGTTATGAACCAATCTTCTCTCCCATGAAACAAAACACTCTCGATATAACGAACTCTATTGGACATGTCACTGCCAAATCCAGAACGATTTCATACCGTATTCGGGTATGGGCGTCCAAAAAGTGCCCAAAAAATCGATGAAAATGTGTTTTCTTAAAACCCATGAGAAATGGGCTCATCAATGAACAGAGATTTTCTTTGGCACCAAAACAAGTCCCTTCCACACCTCTACCGGTATGCCCAAATAATCTCTGGATTTGGGCCTACATGTTTTGATGAAGTTTCACGGCCATATCTTTAATAAAACAGAAGTTATATAGTCAAGACCACGTAAACGGTCAAATCCTTAAAAACTTTGAGCAAGAATTACTCCAGTTCTAATGAATTTATGCATTGAAACTTTGCATGAGCGATACCTATCCGGAGTTTATCCATATTAGAAATATCTTACCACGTGACTACTATCATGACGTCATATACAGCTATTACGTCATTTGCAGGCACCGTTCCCTTGAAAAATACGACAAAATGCTGACGTCAGAAAAATATAATGACGTCGTGATAGAAAATTCTATCATTTTAGAAACTACATCATGGCTGCTATAACCATCCAAAGTTTCCAGATCTAAACCTAAGCCTATTTCCAGTTACAAATTTGGATGTAACAAATTTAATTTTCCAATTTTATTAGGCCGCAATGAAATTGAGATTTTATGAATGAATAGAAGTACGATCTAACACTGCTATAACATCTCAACCCTCTGAGCTCACCAAAAGCAGGCCGCTGGCCGGACGACGGATCACCTCCAATAATTATAACTTAGGTAATCTACACAAGGAATCTATCGGAATTCTGATTTTTTTGGATTTTTAGGATAAGAAATAAACACGTTATTTAAGCACGAAAAAAGTAATATATTTCCACGATGACTGTTACCACCACGATAGTTACCACGGTAGTTGCCTATAATAAAAGACTTGACTAGTTTAATTGTGAATCATGGAGGGTTAGCCGGTTGGCGGGATCGTATTAGATCGTACTTCGATTCCATTCATTAAATCTGAATTTCATTGGGGCCGATTTTATTTTTAATTTTATTTCATGGAATCTCAGTCAATCTAATACTGCTATAATATCCCAACCCTCTGAGCTCAGCAAAAGCAGGCCGCTGGCCGTCCTCCTCGTTCATAGCGCATTGTTCCGTAGAGCCTCTTGATATTTATCTGAACCAGATAGAATAAAATTATGATAATGTCTCTGCCATACTGACTTATTAGACCAATTACCTTGGTTTAAGACATCCTGTAGAGGCAGACCAGTTGCATTCACCTTAGACGATGAAGCTGAACGTGTAGAATGGGATTTAAATAAAGTAAAGTCTATTCCAGCTAAGCCTAGAAATTATTTAATCCAATTTGGAATTGTACAACGTGCCACTGCATGGTGGGGTTTAAGTGTGCTAAAAAGTAAATTCTCTTGACCCTCCGTGCGCCACTCTTTAGTTCTTTTAAAATAACAGTCAATGGTAGACACCATACATAGCTTCTGATTCTGAGGAAAGTTTGCAAACTCTAACACTGGAGGTGGGCGACCACGTCGCCAGCTCTTGAATAACTAATGAAATGTAAAAATGTACTTCCGTTCTGTCTTAAACATCAACTTCGTGTTCAGAATGCTTATTTCAGAACCACGTGAAGCAGCAGTTAGTGCTAGCAATACAGTCAGCTTTTTTGATAAAACAGCTATTCTTAGTGACTCGTTCTCAGGCAAACTTTCCATGTAACAAAGCACCTTTTGTACCTCCCATATAAAAGTGTACCTTGGTTTAGTTGGTCTTAAGTTGAAAACGCCCGACAATAAATCACAAACTAAAGGATGTTGTCCCACAGGTTTCCCATCTACATGTCCATGGTACGCTGAGATGGCTGATCTGTAAACGTTGATGGTGTTATACTTATCTATATTGCAATGAATTGGATCAACCTGTTGTTTACCACACCAGCCAGTCCAGATTCCCCAGGACGATTTGTAAGTATAAAGCGAACCTTGTCGTCGGCAGTTTGAGACAAGGTTTGCAGCCGATCCTGATAGGCCTTTTGACACCAGGGTAGTACTTAGACTATCCATGCCGCTAGTTGAAGCTGCCCTTGGAGTAGAAGTGGATGTGTTTCTCCTAAAGGGTTCCTTAACAGATCCCATTGTCTTGGAAGAAGAATGTGATGCTGTACAGAGATTTGAAGGAACATTGTGTACCATGGCTGAGTTTGCCATGTTGGTGTTATCAGTATCATTCTTCTTACACGATCCCTTATTAACTATTGTATGACCTTTCCTATCAGAGAGAATTGGGAGAAATGCATATGGAAGGAGATTTGTCCATTGTTGTTGGAAAGCATCCGTTGCCTTGGACCTCGGATCTGGTCTCCACGACATGTAGGTGGGACTTGGTTGCTCAACCTTGAAGCAAACAGGTCCATGCCCGGTATCCAAGACAGTTTTGTTATGTGATTGCAGACTGTTGGGTTTAATTTCCACTCGCTTGAGTCTCCATAGTGCCTTGACTCCCAATCTGCAATTACGTTCAGTTTGCTGGGAAGATACTCTGCAGTAATCATGATCTGATTTTAAATGGCATAGTCCCAAATTTGCTTTGATGGTCTTAGCAGATGAGGATTTTTCAGACTCCCCATCTTCATGAGGTAAGACAATGCGGTCATGTTGCCCACCTGAAAATGAAGCCACTTTAACTTTCCTGATTTGGTGTATGTGAGTAAGGCAATTTATATTGCAATCACTTCCAGAATATTTATATGCAACTTCTTTTCCTGGAGTGACCAGGGAAACCCGGTTGGGGTCCCCTGACAGACTGCGCCTCCAGCCCGTTAAAGAAGCGTCTGTTTGAACCACAGCTTGTGGTGCTGTGGTTTTTAGGGGCCGACCATTGTAAAGCACTAAATTCTCCTTTGGGTTGTATATGAACCGCTTGCAGCTTAGGATGATGGATGACACCTTGTCTGATGGAAGGGAAATTTCCAGAACACGAGAGTTTATGTGGATGCCCAAGAAATCTATTTCTTGCACTGGTTCTAGTTGTGACTTTTTTAGGTTCATAATGAACCCCAAATTTTGTAAAAGAAAAATTGTTGTATCCCTTGCCAACTCAAAGTCTAGTTTTGTCTTGGCCATTAGAAGTAAATCGTCCAGGTAGATTATTACTCGGATATTCAATCTCCGTAGCAAAGCTATTGGTATTTTTAATAGCTTTGTGAATATTAAAGAAGCTTGTCCTTGACCGAAACATAGACAAAGGAATTCGTAGAGGGACCCTTGTCATAGAAACCTGAGATACTTTCTGGACTTCTTGCTGATTGGAATACAAAAGTAGGCGTCATTCATGTCTAGTTTGCATAAGAAGTCGTTTTCCATCTTGAAGGGTTGGTAAGGAATGTGGGAGTTCAGAAATTTTAAATTTATTACTGGTCTCTTTCCCCAATCCTTTTTGTCTACTAAGAAGATGTTGCCTAGTACCTGACCTTGAAGGTGATTTGTTTTTAAAATAGCTCCCTTCTTTAACATTTCCTGTATTTCCTGTTGAACTGTTGATTTTGTTCTGCATTGAAACTGATTGGTTGTGGGGGTCGATTTTGTACTGGTACTTGGAGTAAAGGAACTTGGTAACCCTGAGAGATTCCTAAAATGTTTGAATCCTGAGTAAACATTTCCCAATTTTCGAGAAAGTGTTTCAACCGACCTGCCAGGGGTACCGTTGGAAGTTCCTTTGAGAATAATATTTTTACTGCTGGGTTACTTTTAAGTTTCCCATAGGCAGAATGTGTGGAAAGTTGAATGCTGTTTCTGGAGAACAAAACTTTCTTACCTCTTGATGTAGACTGCATTGACCCTCCACGTCGGACCAAATAGATGGATCGCCCCCCATCATTACTTTGATGCTGGAATCTTGATGAGGGGCTCTTTGAAAAGGGCCTTCTACTAAATAACTTTCTTCCGCATCGGAATCATCGTTCGATTCATTAGTAGAAAGGTCCGCTTCCTCATAGGTCCTTTTTGTTCCTCTTGAAGTTTCCCCTGACCCTGAAGGTGTACCTTTCTGCTGGTCATTATGACCATCTGCATTGGGTGTTTTTTCACCATCATCATAGGATTAGATAACTTTATAAGGAGGTCAGACGCTTCGTCAATATCAGTTTCCTCTGGGTCGATGACGTTATTCTTGGTTCCATCGCCCTCTGATGTCTCGTTGTAGTCATCCATGTCTAGTAAAGAACTTGAAAAACGAGATTAGAAATCTATCTTGGTCCAAACTGTGACACAAGTTATATCAATGGGGAATATAGAAATTATTTTATATGAAAACTCGTTGTGGGAATTATCCTGATTAATGAGATATTAGCGGATTAAATTTATAAATACCTGACATATTTTCTTCGCGTTATCTTCTTGAGCTAAAGTTGAGAAAGAGGAGGACGGCCAGCGGCCTGCTTTTGCTGAGCTCAGAGGGTTGGGATATTAAAACAGTATTAGATCGACTGAGATTTAATGAAATAAAATCCGATTTCCCTTCAGGGTTCATGATACCGAGAGTAGTCTACTGCAGTTTAATAAACTTCCCATGGTGGAAAAGGTGGCTTTGCTTTGAGAAATTTCATCAAATGTACAGGCGCGCGTTTAACATGCAGTTTTACTCGAATCATATGAGAAATGTCAAATGGAAGTAATTGTTTCGATTTAGTCTTTGTTGTAAACTTGTTTTAGGCATACACGTTGTTTTTTTATAAGTATATTTAGGCTCAGGATCATTAAAAAATCAGGAATACACTAAGCATATGCCAAGCCTCACAACTGGAAGAAACATTACTTGCAGGCTAAACTGTCGTTTATCGAGCCCAAAACCAAGAAGTTATGTGTTGCACCAAGCACACATTGTAACCATATTTCAGCCTAACGTTTACCAATATATAAGCATATTGAGCCTCAAGTCAAAAAACAATATGCTTACAAAAAAAGGTGCATTAATATAAGAAACTTAATTAACATACATGATGAGAAACTTTACTCAATAATGGATCTCCTTATATTATAGATATATATGTGTTTATTTCTATATTTCAACTCAATTTTCACTCGATCCCAACAATTTCTGTCTTCACTGTCAAAGAATTCTTCTGTGAGACCGAAAATTAGTGGGGATCAGTTTTGAATAGAAAAGCAATACTGTATTATTGTTAATGACCAAATTATTCATAATCTATTTGAAAAAAAGAGACCCCATTAACTTCAAATAACTTTCGCGAATTTCGCAAATTTAGCCTTAACCAATTGGCCTAAGGAGGGTAAGATGTTACCTAATAAAATTTAATGTCTATACATCCGATCTTTAAGAAAATATGCAGAGCAATTTTTCTTTTTCCCTATGTAATTTTAAAGGTATACGGTGGTCAAAGCACGGAAAAATTTCAATGATAAGATGACATGATATGATAAAATGACATCACCAAGTGGATACATTGACTCTCATCACGCTAACCTTATGCCGGATTATGACAACATTTCTCAAACTGCATGAGCCCTTCGTGGGGGGTATAACCAATTAACCACTTCAGGAATGCCTCGAATTATCTATTGATTGTATTTAGCTCTCCATAAGTCCTTCTCGATCATTACGGTTCCTCTAGCCTTCCTAGGTAGACCGCGCTTTCGTTGCACTTCGCTTGGTCTACCACCACTGGTCCAATTTTGCGTTCACAG